>PVKC010026298.1:0-16172 GCA_004027635.1 Crocidura indochinensis | reverse complement strand
GATCTATCCAATTGCCAAGACCGCGACTGACAGAGGACAGGCTGACAGAACCATGGCCAGACTGTATGTATCCAGGGTCCAATAAAAAAAAAAAGCCCTAGTCAGGGCATGAGCTTCGACCTGCACAGCAACTATGATCCCTAGTACCAGAGGTCCATCTGAGACTGTTGCAACGAAAGAGGGCTTCTGGAAACATAACGAATGACGCTATCCCAGGCCCCTCCCTAGGATAAGCGAAAAGACCAGGACCGCCAACTACAGAAGATGGGTTAAAACGACATCGAGGGAACAGAACTTTGAGAACCATGAAGAAAGCCATAATCATAGGTTCAACTCCTTGAATTGTGCAGATACCAAGACCTCTAGAGACAGAGGGCTATTTTATCATCCAAGACGGAACAGAAGTCCTCTATACACCAAAAAAGCACCAAGGGGAGAGCAAATGAACCTGAAAAGAGTCTATAGTTAATCCCATGACAATATACTTCAAGGGTGGAGAAACCCTGTACCTCTTAGGTAAAGGAAATTCCTTTTCCAATGACCCCAATATTTACTGTGCATCTGCAGGAGTGGAAAAAAAACAAACAAAACACGTTTTCATTAATATTATTGACTAATATTTTTTATTGTTGATTTCATGGTGATAGTTTGGCAATTGAAGTGGATATCTCCATTTATATTTATTTATTTATTTATTTTCCTGTTTTTTTTCTTTCCTTTTGTTTTCTTCTTTTTTGAATGCTCACAGGATACTTTGACAGTGCTCTAGGTACTGCTGTAGTGCTTCACCTTCTTTTTCCCCTACATCTCTGAAACCAAGGATGAAACCCTCTAGAAGGTCTCAGTCCATTTCCAGAGTATTTGACTTTTTTCTTTTTTCTTCTTTTTCTTCTCTTCTCCAGGTTATTACTTTTCTCCTCTTCAAACAAAATCACATGACTTGAACTAACTAGTCCCGCATCCCAATTGGGGGGAGGGGGTATAAGGGAAGTACCAAGACTAAACAGGTGTAGGACCACCAAGCAGTTAGCTAGGCACAGAGGGGATCACTTAACCTGGCAGCCCCGGGGGTGAGGTAGGAGGACATGTGAGGTAGGATGGGAAGAGAGGCGGAGGGAAGACAATTTGGTGAAGGGAATTCCCCTGATTTTATGTTAACATGTACCTAAAATATTATTGTCAACAATATGTAAGCCACTATGTTTAAAATAAAAATTGTTATCATTAAAAAAAGAATAAAAAATATATATATTTGGTCTAGTCACACCAATATTTTGTTAATCAATAGTATTTTAGTAACTTTTAAATTACAATCATGGAAAGAATATCAAGTTTTCAATAACATGATGAAGACTAAAAATAATGTTTAGGAGTCTTTAAGAACAGATATTGAGGCCAGATTGATAGCACAGTGGTAGGGTGTTTGTCTTATATGTGGCCAACCAAGTTCAATACCCAGCATCTCATATAGTGTGCAGAGCCTTCCAGGAGCAATTTCTGAATGAAGAACCAGAGTAACCCTTGAGCATCGCTGGGTGTGGCCCTTCACCACCCAAAAAGAACAGAGTAATTAAAATTGTTATAATATTCCATAACTTAAGAATAACTATCATTTAATTATGTAAACCATACAGTGAGTAACTATGAAGAGTTATCTCCACGTACCATAAAGTTTTGATTAAAAAAAAAAAACTGTAAAAAAAAAGCCCCTAAAATGATGGGCAAAGTGAGATACAGAGCTTTGTCGGTTATTCTACGAAAATCCCTGAATACCATGATAGGGGGACTGGAAGAGAGAATCTTATTAAAAACTGTCAGAGAATTTTGAATTGTATTTCATAAAGAGCAGATTCATACATAGGGATTATATAATCAAAACTCATTTCTGGTCAAAAAAACTTTACATTGTACTCAAATTTTACAAGATAACTTGCTATATTGATATAGCAAAATAAAATTTAAATTGAACCTTATTTTGTACATTTTGGAACAATTTATAGAAGAATAATATGAATTCACTAAAATAGCTTTAAAATCCTTTCTATCAGCATCAATACACTGCTGTGACACTGATTATTTTCTGAGTGTTATCAAACCAAAACACTGAACAGTTCAGATATATTATTTTCTGTAAGTAGCACTATTTTCCATATAACAAAGATTAAATAAGTTCATAGGTAAGCAAACATTTCTATCATATTAATAACTTATTTATAATATGTGAGACATTTATTTAATATATATTTATGGCATTTAATGTAAAGAATAATTTTGTGTATAAATTTCTATTTAATTCCATTTCAAAATAAAAAATTGAGTAATCTATTATATAAACTGATAATTTATATGTGCAATGAAAGGTGCAGATTTTATTATTACAATATTTAGAACAATCTTTTATAAAATACAATATTAACTGTTATTTTTTTGTATTAATTTATCTTATATGCTTAGTTTTCCATCTTTTTTTTTTTTTTTTTTTTTTTGGTTTTTGGGCCACACCCAGTGATGCTCAGAGATTACTCCTGGCTATTCGCTCAGAAGTCGCTCCTGGCAGGCATGGGGGGCCTTATGGGGAACTGGGGGATCGAACTGTGGTCCGTCCTAGGTTAGCGCAGGTAAGGCAGGCACCTTACCTCCAGCGCCACCATCCGGCCCCAGTTATATGCTAAGTTTGAGGTTAATAAACTTGGGTATAGGTCCATAGCTATAGAACTGTAGGTAGGGCCTTTGGTTTGCATGCAGCGGTGCCTGGTTTAATCCCTGGATATCATATGGTCCCATGGGCCTGTCAGGAGTAATTCCTGAGCAAAGAACCATGAGTAGCCTCTGACTACTTCTGAGTGTGCTCCAAAAAGCAAAAACAAAACAAAACAGATCAAAACAAAAAATAACTTAGGTTTATATACAATATCAATTTGTTGTTTATATTTTATAAGTCATTACTATTGCATTTAAAATTAAATGTATTATATTTAGTTAAGAATAGTGTAGGGTTAATATTAATGATTATCATATAAAAATTTACTGCATCCACTATCACAATGTGCGCATTAATCTTCACTAATGTTCTTACATTACCCCTACATCATCTCTTATTAGCCCACAATCTCCCATCACTGCTTGATAATCTTAAGTTTTATAGTCCAAGTCCAATGTTTTGTCATTATTTGATATTGTTTATATTTTTGTTTCTATTCCTATATACCATGAATAAATCAATACCTGTTATTAATTCTCCCTCTTAATTATTTCAATGCCAATGGCAAGAAATAGCTTCAAACTTAAATATATTGAACTTTATCAAAATAAAAAGTTTCTGTATGGCAAAGACACACTAGAACTGATTTGGAAAAAAATTTGCACTTAACACATCACATAAAATTTTCATATCTAGAATATACAAAGCACTCACAAATGTTAGCTCCAGAAAAACTAAGGGGAAAAAACATAGAAATGGGGAGAAGAAATGAGCAGACACTTCTTTGAGAAGACCAACAGTTTGTCAACCACTAATGAAAACATGTTCAGCACCACTTATCATTAGGGAAATAAATATCAAGACAAAAATGAAATACCATTTTATGTTAGTAAGAATGGCACACATTAAAAAAATAATGGGAATGATCTTTGTTGATGGCAATATGGTAATTAAGGAACACTCATCCACTGCTGGTGAGAATGCTGCCTTGTCCAATCCCTATGGAAAACAGTATGGTGGGTTCTCAGGAAACTCAAAATTGAGCTTTCTTATGACCCAGCAATCCTTCTCTTTGGTATCTAATATCAGGATAGGAAAACTTTTATTCAAAATTATGTATGCACACACTATTCATTACAGTACTCAGTGCGATAGCTAAGACTTGGAATCAACCTAGATGTCCAACAACAGATGAGTGGATCATGAAGATGTGGAACATATACACTATGGGATACTACATATCAGTAAGAAATGATACAATCATGCAATTTGCAGCAACATGAATGGAGCTAAAAGATAGTATATTAAATGAAGTGAGCCAGAAAAGGGACAAATACCCAATGTTATCATTTATATGTGGTATTCATAATAACTCCATGAAGACACATCAGGATCTAAATGGTAGATACTCTGAACACCATAGGTGAAAGGATATAGTGAAGAGAAAGAAACAAATCAAGTGAAAGAGGAGAAACACAAAGCCTTTACTATCTTTATACTACAAAGAAACCAGCAATAATAAAAATAGCTGTTTATAATTAACAGGTGTCCAATCAAACTCTCACTACAAAAGCCTAGAATAATGTTCAAATGTTTTGTAGCTGCAGCTACAGGTCCTGCTGACACATTCTATGCTGCTCTTTTTCTCCCACTTTATTCACTGTGGACTGGTTTACTATTGGATTTTGCTTTAGAGGGAGCCTGAGACTGAAGACACTCCCTGACTGCTACAAATCATATTTCAGTCCCACAAGACTACAATGCAGGATAAAATTGAACCCTGGATTTTATCCTCCTTCACACCACCTCAAAAGACTTAAGAGGGATATTCATATTTTCTTTGTATGTTTCTGTAGATGCATTTTCTTTTTTTGTTTGTTTGTTTGTTTTTTTGGGGGGGTCACACCCGGCAGTGCTCAGGGGTTACTCCTGGCTCCATGCTCAGAAACCGCTCCTGGCAGGCACGGGGGACCATATGGGGCACCGGGATTCGAGCCGATGACCTTTTGCATGAAAGGCAAACGCCTTACCTCCATGCTATCTCCCGGGTCCCTAGATGCATTTTCTTAATGGTTATAACTCAGTGTATATGTAGAGGTAGCCTCTCCCATCCATTTTTACATTTATTTATTATTATAATCTGCTTAGTAGGAAATTCTAGTAGAAAAGTTTTGCTTGGAATATAAGCTCAGGTCAAAACTATGCATAGAGACTGTATACTTGTACCAGTAATATAATATGGCATTATTCCTTTTTGAATAGTCATACTAAAATGAGGAAATTTTATGTATAGAAAGAAGTTCTTACCAAATAGAGATAAGAATCCATAAATTTTATAGTACAGATGTGGCTTTAACCCTGAACATTAGTCATGGGAACTTGACTTGGGTTTCAATCAGACAACTGTCCACTTCAAATGCCATATCTCAACATTAGAACTGGTACAGTTTCCTATTCAATACCAGGAATCAAACTCCCTCTGGCAGAAGCCCTGATGCCACTACTTTGGTACCAATTTGTTCCAGGGTAGGTTCATATGACACCCAGAAGTTGAAGAAACAGCAACTCAATCTGAGGGCAGGTTGTTCTACCTCATCTCCTAATGTGGAGATAAAGTCAGAATATGGTCTGTCCTAAGATCTGTGCAAAAACCAAGATCTCTAATTACAGAAGACTGACTTTGACAAATGCAAACAGAACTTCTGGAATCATAAAGAAAGGTCTTGGGGTAGGACAACCAACATGTCTGGAGCCTGTAGTCAGTCTTAACACAGTATGCTTAATGGGTTGAGACACCCTATATCTCTTAGAAGAAGAAAATTTTATTTCTAATTTTTCCAACTTTTACTCTGCCTATGAAAAGAGAAAATCTTGCCACACCTCCTTTTTTTTTTTTTCTTTTAATTTTAGTTTTATTTTCTAGATAGGGGCTACATAGAACCTTAAAACTTGTTCTGGCTCATATTTCTATATTGTTCTACAAATAGAGAAAATAAAGAAAAAGGAAAATAAGTGGATGAGACCCAGGGGCCAAATGGTCTCAGGATCATTGAGTAAAACAAAAATAAAGTCAGAGCTGAATACCCAATCCATAGTCAATGAATATAGAATCAAAAGACGCAAACTATAACAAGCTAAACACAAAATGGACCTGTTACACTAGTAATCCAGGGGGTTAAGGTCAGGAGGAGCCTGTCTATTACATTTTTCTCTGCAGCTGCACATTTTTTTCTAGTAATGTGCTAAACCACAATGCATAAGAAACACCATAATAATGCAACAATTACAATGACAAGAAAGTATAGAATCCTACCATACTTTCTGATTGAAGATGGAGGTTCTAAAGAGTCAACCAATAATATCCACCTATTTAGCCACCTGATAAGGAAGTCATGATGAGGACATCCAAGAAAACTGAACCACTTACTGGACAGTTAATAATATTAAAGAGGATATGAAGGTAGAAACGAGAAAACATCAAGCAGTAATGTATAACTAAAAACCTAGGTATGTGAGACAAAAATTTACTGTAAGGCCTCATCAGCACTATAACTGTTGCTGAGGACACAGTTATTGAGCTAGAAGATGAGCTGCATAACATCTCCAAACAACATCAGAAGATGGAATAGTAAATAAACAGAAGATATAAAAAATTTCAAAATAAATGAACAAATGAAATAATAATTTTGGGATACTTTCAACAGAAACAACATGGAATCATTTTATCACCAAAAATCCAGAAAGAATACCCTTATGAAGAAGCAAACATCAAACGCATCATTGCTGAGAAGCTTCTGGAGCTGGATTGTATGTACCCATATCCTGAATGTCCAAAGAATACCTACTAAAATAAAAGTATGTCAAGGTATATCCTAGTCACAGTGATGAAAGAAATAAAGAAAACTAAAAAAATAAATCAAAAAAGAAAAATATATCAGATTTATTAAGATGTACAGAAAATTTATCATAAACAGACTTACAGCCTTTCACTGCCTGAATTTCAGACAGTGGTTGAATATAATAATTAAAACAACAACAACAACACTCAATGAAGTGAAAGTCACATCAAAACCATTTCACCAACCTATACTTTTATTCAAGTTTAAAGGAAGGATACATAGCTTCAAGCAGAATCAACAGTTTAGAAACTTTACAGATAATAAACCAACTTTAAAATAACTAAAAGAGTAGTTTAAGGCAAGACACAATGCTACAAACAAAAAAGATCAAATGCCACAAACACAACAAGGTCTTATGAAGATGTGGCAAAAAATTCCATGTCAATAATCTTCTTTCAATGTCAATGGACTACATGCACCTAATAAGAGATAGAGTGGAAAAAATATTGAATCTTTTAATAAAAATTAATAAACCATATTAGAAATTAAAGTAGGATAAAAATTATTCTGTATGTAAGGAACACATTTGAGTAGTCAGAGCAAACAGAAAATCAGAGTCAAAAGTTGGAAGGTAATCCTGCAAGCAAACAACTCCCTTAAAAAGGATTGGGTGGATAAACTGATATAAGACATACATAAAAGGGAGCCGGGGGGTGGCGCAGGAGGTAAGGTGCCTGCTGCCTTGCCTGCGCTAGCCTAGGACAGACCACGGTTCGATCCCCCGGTTCCCATATGGTCCCCCGTGCCTGCCAGGAGCGACTTCTGAGCGCATAGCCAGGAGTAACCCCTGAGCGTCACTGGGTGTGGCCCCCCCAAAAAAACCAAAAAAAAAAAAGACATACATAAAAAATACACTACATATCATATATGTTATTATATAATATAAGTTATATTTGATAATTATATGTTATATAATATTGCATATTATAAGTTATATTATTCATGTTTTCCTCCAAAGATCTGAATATACATTCTTCACCAATGAACATAGGATATTCTCCAAGTCAGATCATATTCTGGGCTACAAAACATAACTCTATAAAATAAATAGGATAAAAATAGGATTGATAGGATACCAATAGGATTATTTTATCAATAGGATAAAAATATTATCAGCTGCATTTTAGACTATGATACAATAAAAATAGAAATGAATTATTAACAGAAAAAGAGAAATATCTTGAAATCATTAAAAATAATATATTCAACATCTGAAAACTAAACAGCTCACTACTGAAATACTAGTGGGCCGAAGAGGAAATCAAAAGATTTCTAGAAATAAATGAGAATACACAGTCATCAGAATTTGTGAACACAACAAAAACAGTAATAAGAGTAAATGCTTTAGTTTTTCAAGCTTTTATCCATTAAGAAAAGGCCTCCGTAATTATTTAAAGGCGCTGCTCAAAAAATTAGAAAAGAACCAACATAATGAGATGCAGGCATACTGGGAATTTATATAATAAATTGTAGAACAGAAATTAAAGAATTGAAAACTACAAAAAACAATCCAGAAGAACGATGAAAGCAAGATATGATTCTTTGTCACAATAAACAATATCAATAAATGGTAAGACTCGCAAAGAAAGAGGGAGAAAAAATTAATAAACCATATTAGAAATTAAAGTGGGATTTTACTTCAGAAATTCAAAATGTAATCAGAGAATACTTCGGGAAATTTCATGTCACAAGATGAGAAAACCTAGAGAAAATGAATACATTTTTGGACTACTATAACCTCCTAAGGTTGAGCACAAATGATGTGAGATATGGGATCAGACTTAACACTATCAGAAATTTTAAAATATAATTATATGCTTTCCACAAACAAATGAACAGGCCAGATGGGTCTACTAGTGAATTATTTTAAACCTATAAAGAGGACTTATTCCTAATGCTTTTGAGAGTCTTACAGGAAAATAAAGAAGCAGAAACAGTTTCTATGATGATAACATCACCCTGATATCAAAAACACACAGACACCACAAAAGAGAAAGAAAGAGAAAGAAAAAGGCCTATATCCTGATGAACACAAATAAAAAGATCATCGACAATATATTAGCAAACAAAATTCAACAATTAATCAAAAAGCTTACATCATAACTATAATTTATCACAGAGATTCGAGATTATTTAACATGTATATGTTAATAAACATAATATACAAAATAGATAAAAGAAAAAATCATAAGATAATAATAGGTGTAGAGAAAGTACTTAACAAGGTCCAGTACACATTCATAATAAAGACTTTCAATATGATAGAAATTGAAGGAACTATCCTCAATATAGTCAAAGCAATTTACCACAAACTTGTGGTAAACATACTCATTGAGGAAAAGCAATAGGCTTTCCTATAAGTTCTCACACTGCAAGTTTAGCTACATTTGTCATTTCTATTCAAGATGGGACTTGTAGTATTTGCTATAGCAATTAGGCAAAAAATATATATCAATAGTATCCATTAGGAAAAAAAGAAGTCAAACTTTCTATGCAAATTGCATACTATATTAAAAGATTTCTAAAGATTACAAAGTAGCTTCTAGAAGGCATAGTTCTGTATAGTAAAGTGACAGGGCACAGGATTGATTTGCAAAAATCTATAGTTTTTATACATAAATAATGAAAGAGAAGGATATTTAAAAGATCTCATTCAGTACTGTGTCTCAGAAAATTAAGTACTTCAGAATCAGTTAATTAATTAAATAATTAAAATGGTGAAAATCCTATATCAAAATACTATATAACACTAACTCAAGAAATAGAGAGAAAACAAGAAAATGAAAACATGTATCCTGCTTATGGAATGGGAGGGTTAATATAATTAAAATGACAATATTTTGGGCCCAGCTTTACCACTCATATACAATTCTCTGCTGAGACACTAATTTGACCAAAACTATAGGTATGCTGGTATTTGGGCTAATATCCTAAGGAGACTTTTGAAATAAGTGTAAGCACCCTCTCCCCACTTAATCAGACTTTCAGGAAGCTCTAGGAGGCAAAAAGCAAGCACTACAAAAGCCCAGTGTCAGCAAAGGTGCTTGAAATTCCTGGACCACGTGACCTTATACAATACCTCCTATTATAAATACCCTCATTTCCAGAGGAAATGACTATATGCCAATGTGAATCTCAAACCACCAATGTTTAGAAACAAAAGAAGTAACAGAACAATTAACTAGAAAGAGAGCTAAGTAAATCTCCTGACAATCACTTGATGATCCATTATGAAATGTAATTATTTTCTTTTTTTTTTTTCTTTTGGTTTTTGGGCCACACCCGGTTACGCTCAGGGGTTACTCCTGGCTATTCGCTCAGAAATCGCTCCTGGCAGAGACGGAGGACCATATGGGGAACCGGGGGATCGAACCGTGGTCCATCCTAGGTTAGCTCAGGCAAAGCAGGCGCCTTACCTACAGCGCCACTGCCCGGCCCCCGTAATATAATTATTTTCAAATTTTCTTGTTGTATACTTTGTTTCTCTTTCTTTTATTCTTTTCTTTTTTACTTTTTAATAGGTTCACTACCACTTCTTTGGAAATAAATGTACTGTGATCAACTAAGTTAACTGTGTATATGGTTTGTAAGTAAAGAAAAAATTAATAAAACATAGCTTTGATTAATTTTATAGCTGTTGAATTATTTCACTGTGAAAACCACTTTTGGTTTTCATGTTTTATTAAATGTATTTCAATATGCAAATTTTTAGAACAATTAAAATAATAATACTCAAAAAGTAATTGCAATACTTACAAGGATGCCTATGCCATTTTTTCAAAGTAATAGATCCAAGCATTCCTGAAGTTCACATGAAATAAAAAAACCCTCCAAAATAGCAATATCAATCCTTGGGAAAGAAAGATGAGAGGCACAATTTTACCCAGTTTCAATCTTTACTATAAAGTGGTAGTCATTAAAACAGCATGATAGACAAGTGCAGGTGTCATGTTAATGCTGGTCCAGCTTCACAGACACACTCATTTCCAAAGATATGTAGACAAAGCCATGAGAAATCATGGGAGAAACCAGCCATGCAGCTGAAAGCTGCCAAAATTAGGAAGAATGGCATATCTGCCTAAGCCACATCTGCTGCATCTGTCATCTATAATCATCTCTTTTCCTATAGCTCTACCTCACCACTCTATGATTATCTTCAGAGAAATCAATATTCCCAAACTTCAGGTATGTCTGTATTTGGGGTGATATCATCAAGGCTTTTTGGATCAAGTGTGGACACCATTCTCCATATTTCCCTTCTTCTGGGAAACTTGGCAGATGAAATTATTCCCCTAAAAGCCTTGCCCAGAATTAAAGCTCAGGTAAAAATCAGGGCTCAAAGATGATGGAACCTGAAACCCTCACCCTCAAATGCACCAGCAATATAATATAGCAGCATTTATTCTTTTTTGCACAGGCATACTAAAAAGGGAGAAATTTTAAGTATAGAAACAAGCTCTTATCTACTAGGGATACGAACGCATACATTTTAAAATACAGAGGCACCTCCTACCTTGAACATATGACATGTGGTCAAAACTTAAACTCCATGTGATTAGACAGCGACTGTCCAACCCAGAACTCTAGATCTCAGACGTAGAATTGAAACAGTTTTATGCAACAGCTCCAGAAACCAAACTTCCTCTGGGACATTCTTAATATTGCTCTGACACCAACAAGATCCAGTTTTGATATGACATCCTGACAATGAAGAAATGGCAACAATTTGGTCTAAGAGCAGGTTGTCTTGCCTCACCACCTAATAATAAGATGAAATCAGAAGACACATCATTCTTTGATCTGTACAATCTTTCACATAAAAGAAGTCACAAAATTCTCCAAGTAGGTGATGCTTTCCAAAACAACATTTTAATTTATATAAATTAGAATTATTTTTGATGATACTTATAGTTATATATTATTGTTCTATGATTTTATTTTTAATTTTAGATATTTTTCCACATCCTGTAGTGTTAGGCTTGAATTCTGGCTTTGTACTCACAGATCACTCCTAGAGGACCTCTATGTCAGTAGATCAGTCAGTGTCTGCAATGAGGGCACCCCACTGCTTGTCCTATTTCACCAGCCCCACATCCTTCTATGTATAAAGAGTCCAGAAATTATTTCTTTTACTGTTAGTGAAATGATTTTATTTTTCATATTTGTGAAATTTGTGTTTATGTGAGGATATAGGTAGTTGCCTATGGATATTCAATTTGTCTTTTTCTGTCTCAAGAACCAAGTTACTTTGATATTGATATATCTCTGAGCCTCATTGATTACTGTATAACTCAATATATAAGGAAAGATGTTGATTACATATTTTCACATGTGTGACCTACAGTAAGTTATCAAGGCTTAAAATTTATCTAAACAGTTCACATAATTTATATTTATATCTTCTGCTTATATTTTGACTGAAATATTTTCCTGAACATTTAAAAATGTTTTTTTTTCTGATTATCCAATATATGTAACTAAGTGTGACTATTATACACATGAAATATTCCAGATATATACCGCATTTTCCAACGTATAAGATGACTTTTGAAACAAACAAAAAAAAAAACGTCAACCGAAAATCGGGGGTCATCTTACGCGCTGAAAAATGTTTCGACATGCCACTAAACAAAATTGCCACAAAACGAATTTTCTAACTCGATCCTGCACCAATCACTGAAAGGCTGCTCGAACCACTTCTCTAACTCAGCCAATCCAAGCAGGCTTTTAATGCATGCAAATTAGACAATGTTCTGGACCCGAATTTACACTGTAAAAAGCCTGCTCAGATTGGCCAGAGTCAGGGAGGAAGTCTATGACAGTGTAACTTTTGAACCGTTGGTTGTTGTGATTGGCTCACTGTGGTACAGACAGTTGCAGCAGAGGAATGTTACGTCTTATACAGTGAATATAGCCCTATACCCATGTTTTAAC
Source organism: Crocidura indochinensis (assembly GCA_004027635.1). Taxonomy (NCBI): domain Eukaryota; kingdom Metazoa; phylum Chordata; class Mammalia; order Eulipotyphla; family Soricidae; genus Crocidura; species Crocidura indochinensis. The sequence goes on along the minus strand of PVKC010026298.1, from coordinate 3,638 downwards.
TGTAAAATTAGGGGTCATCTTATACTCCCGGTTGTCCTTTTCACCGGAAATTATGGTATAGAAATTTTCTGAAAGTATGAGCTCCATACTGACATTAGAGATAGTATTAAAAAATAATATGAATCCTTTCATAACACTTGTATGTTGATGTAATTTTGACATTATCATATTTTAATGTATTGTCCTAGATATAACTGCAATCTGAGAATTAATTTCCCCTATTTAATTTTTGTTTTTTTATTGTGGCTTTTAAAAACTTTTAAAATATATATGTTGGTCTATCATATTTGTTTTGACATTTCTGCTTTAGTCAATCTTTCTGACTTCTCATTTGTTCCTCTTAAATTCATTCTTATATTGAACTGTCAAAATGGTCTATCTAAAACACAATTTTAACCATTTAACAGATACTTCCAGATGGAGTACTGAGAGCCTGAGGAAGAACTTGTAACTAGAGTGGAATAACAAGATAAACCTAGAAATAGTTTGTGAATGACATGGTAGTCTTTTAGAAGAGCAAAATAGCACAAAAATCAGTCTGTGCATTGCACAGCATTGCAGAGTAGAAGCTAAGAAAGCTGATTGCCCTATCATAGAATAGTTGCTTCCTACATCAATATCAATTCATATATATGCTATAGTAGTACTTTTTTGCTTATATATGAAAGAAAATGAGTTGTAATAAAACCAAAGTTGAATAAGACAAACATGTATTTATTATTAGTTTTCTGTGAATATTGATGTGATTTTTCCCATTGCCTATTTTCTTATTTCTCTTTTCATAAAATTTAATTGTCTATTTTCTAAGTCATATTTTTAAAATTATAAATGTAATATGGTATCATTTCTAATAGTACAAAATTATCATTATCCTACAACAGCTTCTTAATGCATATTGAGGATAAATGAAGCATGCCATTTTGATTTATGTTTACATTATTAGTGGAATATGTACATGGCACTTGGGATAAGTGTCACAACTTTTCCCTTGTTATATATAAAACAAATTTCCAAAATGTTGGTTTTCTCTGTTAATTTCATTTTTTACATCAATGAAGAAGTAATATTCTTCATTGATTTAAAAAATGTTGGACATAGCCATGTAGACTGATACTATAATGAAATGAGTTGAGCAGGTCTATATGAGGATTGAATGTGTAATCAGATTTCATGATTAGTCCATTGATTTGCCCTGCTAAGCTAATAGGCCACAAATAATATGGGGATAATTTTACTGTGGCTTTTAAAAGTAGTGTGAATGAATAAGATATTATGGGGAGTTTTTATTTCTATGCAAATAATTGAACCTTATGCTTGAGATTATGACAAAATATCTATATATTTTATGTAATTTTATTTTTTTATTTTTATTGAATTGGTGCTGATATACAACTCCATGCATTATTTTCAGGCTACAAATTTATTCCTTTTCAAATATATGTTATCATATAATAAGCACCATCACAGTATAAATATGTTTACAACACTGTATATTGAGCCCTTTTATCTTTTTTACCCATTCATCCTTCTCCTGTTTGGTAATCTTAAATGTTTACAGAATTCAGTAGCTTGATTTAGTTTGATATGGATCAGTACATGTTCTTTTCTTTTTTTTTTTTTTTGTTGTTGTTTTCTTTTTTTTCTTTTTCTTTTTTTTTTTGGTCACACTGAGCAGTGCTCAGGGGTTACTTTGGCTCTACACTAAGAAATCGCTCCTGGCAGGCTCGGGGTATCATATGGGATGCCAGGATTCCAACTACCATCCTTCTGCATGCAAAGCAATGCCTTAACTCCATGCTATCTCTCTGCCCCAAGTACATGCCCTTTATTTCTTCATATTCTACATATATCTCTAATCATTGAGTGTCTATTTGTCTTTCTCTTTTTAACTTATTTGTTTATTATGAGTACATTTAGTTACATTCAATAGCTGAAGACTCTCATGTTACTGGAAACAGTGACTTAAATTTTGCCTTAAAATGAAGGCTTGAATGGGTAAAAATAAAACCAATAAAAGCATTTGTTTACTCTTAAAATTTACCCCTTATTTCTTGTGCTGGGTTAGAAACCCAACTAATTCTTACAGAAAATTTATTACAGCAGTAAAATCTTACAGAATATTGTTGTAAGAAACATTGGCTCTTATTGGTTGTATATAACTGAATAAAAACTATTTATTTTTATATTCTGTGTATTTTGTCATGGTCTGCTGATTCCTTGTTTCACATAGAGTGACACTTACCTCAGTAGTTAGTTCTATATTGTGTGTTGGATAGTTTTTTTAAAAGAACTTTTTTAAAAAGCTTTTGATCCCTGGAGGTCTGTAGATTTATTTCCATATGAACTGGTTATTTTGTATAAAGTACATTCTGAAACTAAAAAAAAAAAGCATGCTTTAACAAGGCAATGGTTTTTAAAGAACCATGCCTATTATGACAATGCAATGAAAAATAGGATAAAATTACTTAGAACTTAACTTTCAACATTTTGTCTCATTTGCACAAAACAGCTGCAGTTATAATTAGAAAAATATTGATTATGAACATAATGATGCAAATGGTAGTCTGAATACATAGTGTAGGCATCTGCCATGTAGATTATCCTAGTTCATTCCCAGTACTGCATATTGTTCTCTGAGCACTACCAGAATCACTCTTTATCACAAAATATAGTGTGGTCCCAAAAAAACTCAAGAAGAAGAAAGAGAGAGAGAAAGAAAGAATGAAAGAAAGAAAGAAAGAAAAAGAAGAAAGAAAGAAAGGAAGGAAGAAAGAAAGAAAAAGAAAGAAAGAAAGAAAGAAAGAAAGAAAGAAAGAAAGAAAGAAAGAAAGAAAGAAAGAAAGAAAGAAAGAAAGAAAGAAAGAAAGAAAGAAAGAAAGAAAGAACTGGGGGTGAAGAGTTTTAATAAGATGGAGAAGGGATTGAGGGGTGAATGGATAGTCGGATTCCTAGAAGGTGGGAAGAGGAAAGTATATGGAAGAGGCAGAAAAGAAGAAAAGAGAAAATAAGATTAACTAGGGAAAGAGAAGGAAAAAGAGAAAAAAGGAGGGAGAAAGAAATGAGAAGAGAGGAGAGAAGAGCGTGGGCCTGTTATTTTGCTTGGATATGTTCTATGAGTAGGCCCCGTAGTATGGGTCTGTATGTCACAGTTGTTGCTACGGTGGTCTGACTGGTCACATGCTTCAGGTCCTAAAAGAAGGTATAACCTATAGCAAAAGGGTATGTTAAAGTGTTTTATCGAGATGGTTTCATTCTGCAACCTGCATATGGTATCTCGTAAAGCTTAGGTCAGAGGCGTCATCTTAGGTTGTCCACCCTTTATATCCAAGAAAGTCTGTGGATTGAAAAGCTGAGAGGTTAAATATAGTAAGCTTAGGGTATTAACACCTATTAGTTTGGAATGTTTCCTTTAGATTCAGTTATTTCCCATGGCATTCTTTAACTGTAAACTTGTATAGGGTCCCTAAGGGATTATTATGGACCTTTGTAGTAAGAGGCTGATTAAGTACCTGTTCTCTTTATGCTGTTGTTTCTGTTGCTTCTGCTGTTGCTGATTTCTTCTTCTTCTTCTTCTTCTTCTTCTTCTTCTTCTTCTTCTTCTTCTTCTTCTTCTTCTTCTTCTTCTTCTTCTTCTTCTT
>PVKC010026297.1:5643-16276 GCA_004027635.1 Crocidura indochinensis | reverse complement strand
GGTGGAAGAGGCGGAAGCTGGTCCCCAGAGACGCTTTGGTCTTAGTGGCTCAGGGGTTCCTCGGTGTAGCAGCTCAGCGGCAAAGAGGCTGGGAAAGGCTGAGCGCACGCCTGCTGGTATTTCTTACAAAGTACTAAAAAGGAATTCAAGGGTTATAAGGTGAGGCCGCGCTTTTTGGTAGTGGGTCTTGGAGAGTTTGCAGTCTTAGATGTTTGTTGGCCAGGTCAGCAGAGAAGAAACAGAAAGGAGTAGGCCGCATGGTTGGCTTTTTTAAAAGTCTCTGGGCTCCTAATCACCAGGCAGGTTAGGCACCACCTGCGTAGGGCGGGTCCTTCTTACCGAGGGTGGGTCCCAGGGCATTGGTAGTCTTAGATGTTTGTTGGCCAGGTCAGCAGAGAAGAAACAGAAAGCGATCGGAGACATTTAAAACTCACTAGAGGGACCAGAGTGATAGCACAGCAGTAGGGTGTTTGCCTGGTAAGAGGCCGGCCCGGGATAGATCCAGGTTTGATCCCCAGCATCCCATATGGTCCCCTGAGCCTACAAGAAGCAATTTCTGAGTGCAGAGCCACACCTGAGCGTTGCCGGGTATGGCTCTAAAATAAATAAAACTCACTAGAATCCTGAACCAAAACTGTTCAGGACCAGGCTAATGGGGTGGTAGGGTGATAGAAAGCTGCCCAGACTATCTGTTGGCAATTAGTCACTGCTGTCCCATGAGGGCCAGAAGCACACTACATGGACAGAGCCAGTTTGAGTTGTGGAACAAGTCAGCTACTAGGCTGAGGGGTACCTATGAGTTTTGAGACAGGGATAGACACAGCTTGGAGGACCATCAATAAATATTGGCTGAATTAGCTATAGAGGCCGAGGAGGTGCCTCCCCTCCCCTCTGACTGTGCCCGAATGCACATGGCCCTGGCCTGAGGTTAGGAAACTGGGAGGAGGTGTGGGGGCAGCTGGCAGCTGGATGGTACCATGCTGGGGCGCTGTGGCCAGGGACTGTGGGATAGACTTACTGTTCAAGGGCTGCTGACCATTAAATGAGCTTCACCTGCTGCCAGGCAGAGCGACAGGTCGCCATTGGGCAGGTGATTTCTCTTGGCAGCCTGTGTCTGGCTCTGCTCCACTTGACGGGGGTCAGGAGACTAAAACCTCATTACCTAACGCGGCTGGAAGTCAGCATGTGTGCCGTGGCTGTTTGCCAGCATCTTAATTAATGAATTCATAAGGCGCGGGGTGGATGCCAGTTCTTGAAAAGTGCTCTGAGCCTTTCAGTGATGAAGAAGCTTTTGCTAATTTATCAAAAAATATATATTTGGGAGAGAAGAGGAAAGGCGACCCCAAATAGCGTTCTGGCTGAAAGCCAGCTGAAGACTTTAGGCAAGCACTGATGGTGCCACTTGCAAAGCTCTCTTAGCCTGTGACTTGGTGTGCCTGAAGGTCCCAGAAAGTCCCTGAAGGCCACGGGGGGTGGGGGGGCTGAATGGACCTCAGCGAGGCCCCTCATGTTCTTCCTCTGCTCAGCCCTGCAAAGGTACTTCTCTCCTGGAGAGCCATGATACAAAGTGGTTTTTAGGCCTTCCCCTGCCCAGTGTTGTAAGTATCCTTCACAGAAGAACTTTCCTTGCTTTCATTAAGTGGTTTCAGGGTAATCAGCCTTTTAGGAGTTAAAGCTGGTCACCTGGAAAATCAAGGCCCATGACCCCCCCTTGTGGCTTGTTGGTGTGGTCTTGAGGCCCCAGATGGGAAAGCTTTAGTACCCTTGCCAGAAACCAGTTGGGCAGGCACTCCGCCACCTTTGGCCATTATAATCAATGTCCTGGGGCCTTCCTGACATGGAGAAATTAGTGGGTTTCCAGTAACTTAGTTCTCAGACTGCAGGAGCCAGAGATGAAATAGCTGACAATCTTGGCTGTAAAAGAGCAAGTGTAAGAAGACTTTGAGACTCATGGGGAAAGGCAGATCCCCACCAGTATGCAGTTCTAATTCTCCAAACCCAAACTGTTTATGGGAATCATAATTGAAGCAACTTGAAGGGAAGGTACCTGGGATGTTTGTGAAGCAAGAGGCGAGGGTGAGGACTACAGCTTGCTCAGCACCCGTCTTACCATCTCCAAGCAAACCTATTTCAGTCGGACCCTGTCACCAAGCAAACCCTTGTCTGAGATTATTCATTGGAGAGGTTCTATTGAAGCCAGAGCAACAAGCTTAGATAGGCTATGACTCAGATATGGAATGACTGTCCATATAACCTTTTGTCATGAAAGTTATCATGAGGGATTTTGAAGAAAGAGCTTAACCTGATGGAAGGAGCACAGGCTCTAAAGCAGAAAATCCTGGTTCAGAACAATCCTGCCACTTCCCAATTATACAAGCAGAACCAGTTTGCTTAAAAATCTACAGGCCAGGACTTTGCAACCGTGTAAAATTGGGACAGTCCTTGTCTTACAGAATTTGTGTGGACACTGAGGAACGCCCACATGTCTAGTCTACGGTATAAGCAGTGATGGCTGAATCCAGGAGGTAGGAATGATAGTTCTGGTTTTCTCTGCCCAGGCTGGTAGATAACAGCACTTTGACAGCCAGCTCCCTCATACTTGCTTGGTTAATCTAGAAGAAGTGCTCAACTCTCTATGTTCCAAGTTGGTATGTGTGCAGGATGTGACACTTCACAGGAAACTATATATAGAGATTATGGTGAATCTAGAGGAGGTGCTCAGAGGGGCACCTGGCACACTGGTGCATAGGGCAGGGAGTGTTGGCAGCTGCTGATTCTGTGATAGTCTCACTTCACATGGACTTGTCTCCTGGAGGCTGACTCCTGTTGGGCTACCCAGACATGTGGAACTCTGATTTGATGTGGCTTCAAAAAATACCCCAACACTTTTTCCTGATTCCTGGGAGTCCGTCACACCCAGTTGCTTCCCTTCGTTGTGCCTGCCATAAGTTCCTGAGTGCAAGGCCAGCAAGACTGGGTGACACTTGTTTGATTGGTTTTGGAGCCACACCCTGCAGTGCTGATGAATGGGCATGTGGATACTTCCAGCTCTGTGCCCAGGGGACTATGATGTATTGGGGTTCAAACCTAGAGACTCCCATATGCAGAATATATGCTCTCGACCTTTGAACCACAGCCCTGGCCCTGGCAACCTCTTTTTAAACCAAAAAGCAAAGCAAAGCCCTGACGGTGCCTTCTGTTCTTTTTAGATGAAAGTCTGATCCTAAGCAGGCTCCTTAGGGAAGAATGGGGTAGAGCCACCTCCCAGCCACCTTCCACTTCTGTCAAAGGCCTTGGACACACCAATCAGCCACATTCAATAATATTTATCTGCAGAATAAAAGTGTGCGTGGAAGCCTCCAGCAGAGCCAGACCCTGCGCTGGTAGCCCACCTGGCCTGACCTGACCAGTGTGCTGGGCAGTTGGCTCTTGACATCCCTGTCCTCAAAGCCACCTCACTGGGACTTCAATTAGGGAGAGTGACTCCTACAAAAGTACCTCATGGGAATATGAGATACATTGTACAGTTTTTCTTATGCAATGGTTTTCTGGCTTAGAAGCCTCCAGGGAGACTTCCCTAAAGCTCAAAAGTGTTAGTGGCAGGGGGATGTCTGCGGATCTCCTAGCTCACACACCATAGAGCAGCAACTTGGAGGCACAGGAGGATGGGGCACAAAAAAAGGTCTCTAGGAGAGACTGAAATCAAGGGACCATTTCCCTGGGCACCCACCAACAAAAGGACCCCCTGACTGGAGCAAGGGCTTCTGCTGACCGTGATTGCAGGCCTGACAAGATTTCCTTTCTGCAGGAAGCACCCCACTTCTGGAGACTCTGTTCTCGTTCACTAAGCCTGCTCCATGGCCATTCAGCCGGGCCTCATTTGCCTGTGGTGGGACCCCTCAGGCTGTCTTTTTAGAGAAGAGAATTGCCAGGTTTGTTGGCTTCCCCTCAGTTTCAACTCCTTACTGCTTCATATACTTTGTGTGTGTGTGTGTGTGTGTGTGTGAAGTCAGGAATGGAATTTATAGTCTCTCTTCCCTCTCCTTTGCTCATGCTCTGCAGTCTCCCTGCTCTGGCTCCTACTCCCGGTGTCCCTAATGGGAAGATTGTAGCCAAAACTGGCTTTGGAGTTGAAATCTGATTTCCCACCAGGATACTCCCCCAATTCTCCCGCGACTCACCATCTACTTCTTAGTCACCTGAACTGTTAAGACAGAGGTTTACATTCCAGCTCCCAGGTCCTCAGCACGGGGGCACTTACCAGGAGACTTGCAGGGCACTCACCCCACCACCTCTCTTACTTCTGGGGTCCCTCTGCAGCCATGCTTCCTTGCTATGCCTACAGATGTGACAGTCTTGGGCCTCACCTAGCTTTCTGCACTTTGTGACCACCAGGAAAGTCCGGCACCTGATCTGGTCACTGGCCAGATTTTCCTGCCACAACTCTCAATCCAGTCAGCTGCACAGTAGGCAGGTAGCTTCCAGGGTCCCCGGAGCATGGTATTCCCCTACTTGATTTGATCTCTTTTGGGGCCTCTTTATTGCCAAGGCCTGGGGGCTGCATGCTTCTGCCCAGCTTAGTTGAATGCTAGGCCCCCAAAACCCTGGACTCCAGCTGCTCAGCTTCACTTGCCATTCCCTATCTCTGACATCGCCAAGTCTTTCCTGCTCCTAGATTTTCTGCTCCAGCCTTTCCTCAGCTTCCACCAGTAATGCTGCTACTCCCTATGCAGGCTCCTGTGTTCCAGCTCAGATACCATCCCAGGGCAGGACAGAGTTTCTTCCAGGCTCAGGTTTTTTTGTTTTTGTTTTTGTTTTTATTTTGTTTTTGGGTCACACCCGGCAGTGCTCAGGGGTTACTCCTGGCTCCATGCTCAGAAATTGCTCCTGGCAGGTACGGGGGACCATATGGGACACCGGGATTCGAACCGATGACCTTTTGCATGAAAGGCAAACGCCTTACCTCCATGCTATCTCCCGGGCCCCCCAGGCTCAGTTTGAATGCAGCAGGATGGACTGGCTTCTAGAGTGGCTATTCTGAGAATATGTCAGACATACAGCACTGCCAAATCCACCCCACTGACTCTGAGGATGGCCACATCCAACTTAGAGGGTTTCCCCTTCTTACTGCTGCCAGCCGGCACCCAGTGGAGATTAATCATCGCCTCACTTCCTCCTTTTTTTCTTATACACATCACAAATTAACAGCCAGTAGAAACAGTTCTCTGATAATTACAGCAAACAATAGCTGAACTCTTAATATGTGTTAGGCATTGTTTCAGCACCATATTACACAACTTGCCCAATATTCTCACAACTCTCTGAAATGTGAAATGTTATCTCTTGTGCTTGTTAGTTAAGTAAACTGAGGCACAGAATGAATTCAAGTGAGCAGCAAGCAGAAGCACCAATTTAGGGGAGAGTCCCACTGTTCACTACTATCCTTTTAGAGAACCATAGTATCCAACTTTCAGTTATGTGGCTCTCAACAACTTGCCTAGTTGACCCTCCATGTTTCTAGAATCTTCTTGGCTTCATTCCTTATTCTGGTCTAATTCATGTCCTCTTCCAGTCCTGGCTTCATTGTTCTCTGTTGCCTTAAGCCTAATGGTAGCAGAGAGAAAGCTACCCAAACAAGTACAAAATTTGTATTGTAGAAGCTACAAAGTACACAGTCTTTGAGCATGTAATTGGGAGCTGGCTGAAAAGCCAACTGGGGTTTCCTCAAAGGCCCACTTCCTGGGTCCTTTTCTACTCTCCTGGGCCCATCTTGCTGGATCATCTCCTCTCCAACTACTACCTCTAGCTCTCTAGTCATGACCAAAAGAGGCATCTTAACCTGTGCTTCCCAAGCATTCCCTGCAGGATGTGGGAGGAGGTCATCTGGAACTTGCACCCATCATTACAGCCACAGGAGCCTGGCTCCTGCTGTGCAGAAGCTGCGGGTGTGTGCAGCACGGTCACCTTCTGAGGAGGTGTGTGGTCTAATGAAGAGCCTGCTAACAGCCTCAACCTCCCCCCACCCAGCCCACATCAAGCAGCTGGTTATAAAGAAGGGAAGCTTGCTATTTAGAAGGGAATCAGAAAGAGCTGTCAGCAGGACATAAATATTCATAGAGGGAGGTTAGAACTGAGTCCCTAAAACCTTGATTTGTGTTAGTCCATTTAAGCCTCATTAAAAAGTGGTAAATGAAAATGGGGATATTCTGTGGAACTGCAGATAAATTGAGCTCGTGCTGATAAAGGCCTCCCACTGCCAGCTCTCCAGCCCCATGGAGCATGGTGCACCTTGACCTGGTCTCATGGTTTGCCAAGCCTTGATCAATCTAAGGGTTTTGCATCACATGAGCTCCTTCCTGTCCTTACTCTGGGTCCATGTTTGGGCCCTGATAGTCTTACAGTGTTCAGAAAAGGCAAATTTCCAACTTACTACTGTCCCAGAATGGTGTGTAAGCCAGGACATGGTTTCAGGTGTGGCAGAAGGCAATTGCTTTGAACGGGACAGTCTTACAAAGTGTCTTCTGACTCCTAACTTCTTGCTTCTGGCTCCTGTGGGCAGAGGGTTCAGATTCTTACTACATGAAGCCTGCACAGTCATTTGTCCATCAGCCCCCATCACTCATCCATCACTCATCATCACTCATCCTACTCATGAGCATGACTGCAAAAACAGACGGAAAGGAGACTGAATGCCATTTTGTTTCTCAGGACAACCTGGAGTCAGGCCCCCAAGGACCGAGTGGTCACAAACACTAGCCAGTGGGTAGGGCTTAGGACTCCAGATTTAGGCCATGGCTCCAGGGGCTCCAAGCGTGAGAATGGGTTGGGGCACACAACTAAGGGTTGTCTTCAGCAGAGATGTGGCTTAATTTGTTTTTGTTGTTAATGCCCCCCAGCTCTATGAGTCAAACTCTCCAGCCAAACTTAGAGCGGTCACTGGCCACTGAGCAGTGCTGGTATGTACATTCCATTTATGCTCAAAGAATCATACCTTTTGGAGGCCCAGCATGGAATTTGGCATCCCAGTTGTTTCTATACCATGGAATGCAAACAGCAAGTCTTGGCATGCTGGGGGACTGGGCTACGTTGGGGTGCTGCTATAAAGGCCCAGAGCACCTGCTCTGACTCTGGACTCAGCCTTTGCTGAACCTTAAAACTGGCTCTCTGCCACTGCACAGGGGTTCTGGCTCCCCAGGCACAGGCTTCATCTCCTGGCTTGGCCATGTCTTAGGACAGCCCTCCCTTTGGTGCCTATTAGCTAAGAAATGGCACAATTAGTCAGACAATTAACTCAGGGCTCAACAATTGCTGCTTCCCACAGGGCCTGCTTCTGGAACTAAAGTTAGGCAGCTGGGCCTCAGGGAAGGAGGTGGCTGGTATCCTGGGGATTGGACAGTGGGATATGGAAAGGAGCTAAACAGATGTGCCAGAGCAGGAGTTGCCACAAGGCTGGTGGAGATTTCCAGAGATTTCTAGCACCACTCATCTGCTCAGGAATCGAGGTTCCTCGGACACTGATCTCATGGGGCAAGGGCCACTCAGGAAGGGTATGAAACCTGCACAGAGAGGTCAGTGCCACTGACTCCTCAGAAAGTCATTCATTAAGGGTGTCCCTGTGCCTCCACTTGTGAAATGGGGGCCATCTCTGCTGTTCCTCTGAGGATATGAGTGAACAGTGATCCCAGCATCTCCCTCTGCACACAGAGATCTGGGCTCCTGGCTGGCAGCTATGTAGAAAGAGCAGGCCTGGGAACAGAATAGTGATCGATTAGACACCTGCAGCCAGACAGATGGACACAGATGCACTTTGAAAGCTGCCACTAGAACCTACCCAGTCCAGTCCTTGACAAGACATCTCCTAGGACCACAGCTTTGATTTTCCCATAATCAAAACAAATGGAGAAATGGATGCCTTTGACAACTAACCTTTCAGGAACTTAGCTGTTTGTCACACAAATTACAGACACCTCTGTGATGGGCACTTTTTGCACAAGAACCAAGTCAGAAGAAAGAGGTGTGTGAGCTGCATTGTTTCTATTCAGTAATTTGTATTGGTTTTTACAGGGAGGGGCAGCCTATCATTGCAACTTAGACTAGTTGAAAAGTGTCAGTGAGACAAATAGCCATCTTTTAATCCTCAGATGTCAAATTAGCCCCCTCTGTGTGAGTGGGGCATGCCTCTCCATAGCACCTCATTTCCTGCTGGTTGTGCAGAACTCTAGTTGTCCCCTGGTAGAACCAATTGGATTGGTGCTGGGGAGACCTAGCATAAGGCCAGGACCTCTGCTTCCATCTCAGGCTTGGCCTAAAGTCAAGCATTTCTGAGCAATGCCCACAACCATTCTGGCGCGCCATACCATATGAATGAACAGCAAAACAAAGATGTTGGGCAGGGGCTGCCAGGGAAGCTTCCCAGAGATTCTCCTTCCCAACCCACCAGCCCAGCTGTCTGGAAGCTCATCTCTAGCTCCAGGTCATTCTGTTTCAGATTGATGGACTGGAGGAGAAGCTGTCCCAGTGTCGCAGAGACCTGGAGGATGTGAACTCCAGGCTCTCTGAGTCGGAGCTGAGCCCAGAGTCCAGGTAATGCTCCTGCTTCATCCCATAATCCCCTTCTGGGGTCCTGAATTTACATCCCCCAGCCCACCCCATCCTGAACCCCTGGTATGCTAGTTGCCCCTCAGGCAGGAAGAAGGAAAACTGCCTGAATTATAAAACTATTCACCCCTCACAGGAAGTCTCTGGAGAAGGAGAAAAAGAGCCTGAAGAGCAAAGTCTCCAACTATGGTAAGAAAGTTCCCTTCCACTAGCAGTTCCACAGTAAGGAGGGCAGAGATCCCAATGGGGAACTATGTGGGGAGATCTTCAGGGAGAGTTGGCCAAGGAGTCTGCTGAGGGAACATAATGGATTTTATTCCGGAAATAGAAGCAGCCTGAGATCTGTGCTTTCCAGGAGAGAGAAAGGGGTAAGAGCTCTGACCAAATGAATCTCACCTCTACCCAAATCTGTGAGCTCTATCATTCCTTTGCCCCCCAACCCCAAATAAATTCCTGTGAGGTGGGTGGAGATTTATCTGCCCAAATTTACTTGGGCACAACGAGGGTTTCTATAGGTGGAGCAATGCTGCCACCTTCTGGATGTAGGGGGCAGGGCCTGCTGGAGGCTGGCTGCTGGGCCCACCTCACCCTTCTCTGAGCCTGAGAGGAAAAAGATCTATAAAGACTCCTCAGGCTGTGCAGTTTTTGTGTCTCCCTAAGGGCCCCGTTGGGTCAGTCTGATCCTCCAGACAGATCTATTTAAGTCAACACACTGAAAGCTGGAAGAAACACCAGCTCCAGGTCTCTATGGCCTGCAGGTAACTCCTCCCAATGCAGAGGTGACACCTGAGGCCTCCCCTCAGATCTGATTATCACCACTCAACTGATCCGCACATAGAACTCACTATTCCCTGATTCTGAGTATTTGTGGCAGAAGCGACCTGCTCTCCAGATCAACTGCCTCCTCTGAGCACTTCTAGTTCCTGGCAGCACTGAAACGCTGCCCACCCCCTCACCTAAACCAGAGTCAAACAAGCACAGTCAGCTGCCCTCACTGTGTGTTCCTAACTACTCACACAGGTCCTGAAAGGTGACAGTTCTTAACTGCTCACACACTGCACACACCAGTGACAGAACTCACTGGCAAGCTACATCACCACTCAGCTTGCTTTCAGGTGTAGCCTTGGAGTGTGAGAGTGGATGACTGCTCACAAACTCCATCCTCAAACTCAGCTGCATTTGAGGAAATTTTTCAGTAAATGAGGCCTGGAAGTAACACTGTGGCCTTCAGATGATTGCCCTCACCTTACCCTCTCATCCCCACCCTATCTGTGGAAGAGGAAGAGGAGAGAGGCACATGGCAAACAACCTGTCCCAATCCACTTCCCTGTTTTCTTCCAGAGAAGGAGCTCAAAGTGCTTCGGAGGGAGAACAGGAAGAATATGCTGTTGTCTGTAGCCATCTTCATTCTCCTGAGCCTCATCTATGCCTATTGGACCATGTGAACTGTTACTCTGCTCATAAGAGGCCTCCCTTGGCTCCCTGGACAGGACCAGGCAGGCCCCTGCAGTCCCAGGAGGTTTGGGGAAAGGTCTGGGGCTGGAGGGGTAAGCAAAAGATCCCTCTGCCCAAATAGGGGAGCAGGACTTCCTGTGCGCCCAGCCCCTCTCGCCTCCCTCAAGCTTTCATGCTAAGGAAGGAGCCTGCAGAACGACATTCAGAATGTTCTGCAGGCTCCTTCATTTGCCCAGGGGGAAGACAATAAAGTTGCTCTTGTCTGCTGAGTAAATGTCAGGTCTGGCTGTGGCTGGGGGGCACGGGCAGCACTCTGGCATCCAGGAAAATGAACTAGACCTCTCTGGTTTTGGAACTCTGTGGAAAGGGAGCTCCCTTCACAATTGGCCCCTCCCATCCTCCTAGGACCATGAGTGGGAAACACTTTTCAAGATGTACCTATGCTGGGAGCCACTCTAGGGCTGTTGCCCTTCTTGTGTACCACCCCAAAACACTCTTACCTGTGTGTCAGTGCAACTGTCTAATTATGGCAGAAAAAATGCAGTCTGTGCAGTGAAGGGTGACGGGGGGGGGGGGGGAA
>PVKC010026296.1:0-16184 GCA_004027635.1 Crocidura indochinensis | reverse complement strand
GGTTCTGCACTTTGACTTCTAGGATTTTAGTTCATCCCATTTCAACCTATGAGGGTTATGAGGCTTATGTAATTTTTGTAGTATTGTTTGTTTTTTCTTCTGTGATATTTAACTTCATCTCTGTACTGTGTATTTGCAGGAGGGAGCTCTCCTTCTTTGGAGTTAAAGTGATTGTAGTTCAGCCTGGTTTCTTCAAAACCTATTTGACAGACATTGAGAGCCTTTCTCAGAGCTCCCAGTATGCTTGGGACCATGCCAGTGAAGAGGTCAAGGAGGCCTATGGAAAAAATTGTCTGACAAACAGTAAGTGAACACTGGACTGTGGGGAGGGTCTATAAATTCTTCAATTTATGGCAGTCCACTGTTAAAAGTGATGGTTTAGGAACTAGATTTGTAATGTTTGAGACACCTCTGAGAGGGTAGTGAACTATGCTTGGATGTACAATCACTGTGTACTCATATAGAGAGTATTTCTGGGATAGATTTGGGAAATTCTCAGATGAAGTTCATAAAATCTATTTAAACCATCATTTTGAGAAGAGGCTCATTATCATTTTTTAAAGATTTTTCTGTAAGTTCGTCCAAAATCTGGGATAAAACATTGTATTTCAATGGTTTTTTTTTTTTTTTTTTACTTTCTGTCCAGGCTTGAAAGTGAAAAAATTCTTAGCATTATTTATGTCTCAAGATCTGTCTTTGGCAACAAACTGCATGGAACATGCCCTGATCGCCTGTCATCCTCGCACCCGATATTTAGCTGGCTGGGATGCCAAATTGTTCTTCTTCCCCCTGAGTCACTTGCCCACATTTTTGTCGGATGCCATCATCAAATTTATTATCTGTTCAAAGCCTAGCAAGGCCATATGAGGGGTATACAGGAGTACACCATAAGATGAAGTTTACCATTTTGTAAGCAAAACAATAAATCATATGAGGAAAACAGAATAGAGAGAGAGATTCTGTCTTGTCTCCAGGCTTACACTATTACATTTCCCTTCAATTTCCTTGGGATTCTTCATAGTATATTTACTCAGGGCTGAGGAATAGGGACTCACTAATACACATATCTGACCTATTTCTTTTTTTTTTTTGGGGGGGGCCACACCCAGTGACACTCAGGATTACTCCTGGCTATGCGCTCAGAAGTCGCCCCTGGCCTGGGGCACTATGGGGCACGGGGGATCGAACCGCGGTCCGTCCAAGGTTAGCACGGTAAGAAGGCAGGCACCTTACCTCTGACCTATTTCTTAAGTAGATACTAATATCTCAGAATATCATGATCCTCTTGTTTCCCCTGAAGATACTGTTTGGGAGATTTGATCAGCATATGGGGCTTCAGCCCTAGCTGCAGTTCAGGTTCTGCCTCCCAAACAAAAGAAAATATAGATATATCCTCATTTTTCATCTTCCTTCATAATGGATTCTCAGAGGGAGAAAAATCCACAAAAAATGATCACCTAGAACATATTTCCTTTGAGGCCCAGTGGACACAAACCCAGTGTAGTTTGCTTTGCATTAAAGAATTTACCTTAATTTGAACTTGAAAATAAAATAGAAAATATGGAACCAAGAAACCACGTGTGAGATCATGTCTGAAAACTTCTCATTAAAATTTGCTCTGTTGGAAGAAACTGACAATCTTCTCTGGAAGAGGCTTCCCTGGCCATCCACTCCCATCCCTGATAGCACCCCTTCCTGGAGCATCCTATAAATGCCTGGAGAATTTTAGTGGGGGGGAATCTCTCATCCTGGAAAACCTGGTGCACTCTCACCACTTGAAAAATAAAATTTTGTCAATGATAAATGCTTGGAACTCTTTTTTTTTTTTTTGAGGAAAATATAACATTTATTTGAGTACTAAAATGCTGACTATGATAGAAAAATAGCACAGTGTGGTAGGCCTTGCATGTGGTCAATTTAGGCTTAAACTCTGGCCACTCTAATGATACTCCAAGCCTGCCAGGAGTGACCTATGGACACAGAGTCAGAAATAAGCCCTGATAACTGCTGGATTATAAGAACAGGAATAAAAAGAGGAGGAGGAGGAAAATGAAAAAGATGCCTAGTAAAATAACATGTAATATATTATATAAGTCTCTTTTTGAAGGTATTCTGATAAAAATGGCATCATTAATAAGTGATACTGGGCAAACTCTAACATATTTTATGTGTAACCATCTTTTGTCACACACGTGGAATATTTGCTGCATCATATCTGAAAGTGTAAATATTGTTGATTCCTCAAGATATACACTTTGCCTCTTTGTAGTATAACTCAAATGTAAAATGTCTCCCCTATTGAAGGATCTCAACTTATTATTATTTTTTAAATAATATCTTTATGGGGACAGAGCAATAGCACAGCAGTAGGGTGTTTGCCTTGCATGCAGCTGACCCAGGACTAATGTGGGATCGATCTCCAGATCCCATATGGTCTCCCAAGTCATTTCTGAGTGCATAGACTCAAAGCCAAGAGTAACCCCTAAGCATCACGGGATGTGGCCCAAAAAGGGGGAAAAATATTTAAGCACCATGATTACAAACATCTTTGTAGTTGGGTTTCAGTATAAAGAAAGAAAAAGAAAAAAGAAAAAAAGAAAGGAAAGAAAGAAAGAAAGAAAGAAAGAAAGAAAGAAAGAAAGAAAGAAAGAAAGAAAGAAAGAAAGAAAGAAAGAAAGAAAGAAAGAAAGAAAGAAAGAAAGAAAGAAAGAAAGAAAGAAAGAAGGAAAGAAGGAAAAAAAGAAGAAAGAAAGAAGGAAAGAAAGAAAGAAAGAAGGAAAGAAAGAAAGAAAAAGAAAGAAAGAAAGAGAAAGAAAGAAAAAGAAAGAAAGAAAGAGAAAGAAAGAAGAAAACCCCCCTTCACCAGTGTTTTGTTTTCTTTTGTTTTTAATTAGGAACAAAACTGAAAACATATAAACTTTATCTGACAACTTTTGGGAGTGCCTGTGAGAAATGTCTAACATTGATGGGTTCTTGCTTGGTGTGGAAATAATCACACAACAGAGTAGCGAACACAACTGTCAGTTTATTATTCCAGATAAAGAAAGTCAAAAAAAAGGGGGGGGGGGGAACCAGCCCTGTGGTTCTGTAAAATTAGTAGTACCACAACTATCATCCCACAATATTAGACCTTAGTGACCTTTTTATACATTTTGATTTTAGGTCCAGGCTGTTTCAAGGTTTTTATTTGGTGCTTGAAATGGAGAGAACATTAGGGTTTGAAAAGCACTGTTAGTTTTCCTGCCCTGTGCCTTCCACCTGGATTATATATTCTAGTAGGGTAGTTGAGGTAAAGGGCACTGTTTTACTAAGCAAGGATTTTTGCAATTGCATTATTATAATTCTTGGACCTGTCATACATGCTTGGTCCATGCTACCATTCAGGTACCAACTAGTTTGAGTTATTGTAGACAGCATATAAATTAAACTCACAGGCCACTTGACATCTTCAGAGATACAGGTCATTTTTGCACAGCACTTTATTTAAGAACTCCTATAGGTATATTTCTGCAAACTACTGCTGCCACAGAAACAAGAACATCCTCATCCTGAACAGCAATCACAATTGTTATTTTGTTCTCCTTGGTAGCTTTCATAGTTTCTTCTCACTATCCCTTGTCTCTTTTCCTCTTGAAACCATCCCTGCTCTCTTTTTGTTTGCTCTGTTTAGCTCTCTTCCTATACAGTGCTCAAGGTTTCTGTACATTACACATAATGACTCTGACTTGTTTCTGATATCTGTTATTTGAGCTCTGTCATATCTGTCTGAAGTTTTCCCATTTCTACTTTCTTGTGTCTTCTTATCTATCTGTTTCATTGTTTTTGCTCTGGTTTGTTTTGGTTTGGTTCTGTTTTGTTTTGTTTTTGAGTTCTTGAACATTCTCAACATTTCCTTTTTTTCAAGTCCTTATCAGAGGCTATAAAGGTGACTGATACTAACTGAATCTTCAGAACTATCATCTTCCCCTCACTGTGTGTGGTGGGGTCTGTGTTGCTTTCCCATTGTGACTATTGCAGTGTTGTAGTGTTTTTTTTCATTTTGAGTTGAGGCTTACTGACTGGAAGAAATACATAGCTGTAAAGCAAAGTAGAGCCAAGGTGGCATGGCAGGAAGACATCCCCTCTTCTTATCCTGGAGCTTCATTTATCCCTTGGGTTACATTGACTTGACTGTGAAAATGGTTCTGAGGCATCAAGAGGACCCCACTTCTGGTCTTTCTGGGCTGCCTCAGTTTATTTGGACTGTGTCACTAGGCAGAGTCCACTGGGGTGACTGAAAGACCTCTCTACCTCTGAGTGGCCTGACCTTAGTATGAAAATAGCTCTTCTGGGGCCAGAGTGATAGCGCAGTGGTAGGGCATTTGCTTTGCACGTGGCTGACCCAGGACGGGCCTCAGTTCAATCCCTGGCATCCCATATGGTCCCCAAAGCCAGGCTTGAGTTCTGAACGCATAGCCAGGAGTACCACAAGTATCACTGGGTGTGCCCACCCCCCCAAAAAAGAAAAAAAAGGCTCTTCTGGGTCACAAAAAGGACCTCACTGCTAGTGTGTCTGACTCAATTTCTTAAAATCTGCTTAATTATTTGATTGGAACTTAATTTTCCATTTCTAAGTCATACAGTAATCTCCCTTAGTTATTAAAATGACCTGAGCTATATTGGCATATTAGATTTAAGTTGGGTATATTTGAGAAATTTGAGAGGCTTTTTTCATCAATTGTATGGTAAGAATCATCAAGTGGAGACATCCTGACTATCCCATGGCCCCTTACAATGAAGGTGTTTTATTTTTGTGCTTCCACTCAATGAAACCTTAAAGGCTCTTTTTATATCACTAAATGAAAGTATGTGTCATCAACAAGACTGGCTCATGGGCCAAAATTCTCCAAGTTCCCTTCAAATTTGCTGACTAGGGGTGCCTTCAGTAAGGGTCTTTCTTTAGAGAGTCCAGCTTTATTTTTCCTTAACTAATAATGGATTCCTAGAATATTCCTTGGATTTCACCAATATGATAATGATCTTTTTGATGAGGCATTGGATCCTATTTGCCAGAATTTTGTTGAGGATCTTTGCATCAGTGTTCATTAGGGATATTGGTCTGTAATTTTCTTTTTTGGCAGGATCTCCATCTGGTTTGGGTATCAATGTGATGTTGGCTTCATAAAAGCTATTTGGAAGTATTCCTGTTTTTTCAATTTCATGAAAGAGCCTGGCCAGGATTGGTACTAGTTCCTCTTGGAAGATTGGAAAGAATTCATTCGTGAATCCATCTAGGTGTGGGCTTTTGTTTTGGGGCAGGCTTTTGATTACAGTTTTAATTTCCCCAATAGTGATGGGGTTTTTTAGAAATGCTACATCCTCCTTATTCAACCATGGAAAGTTGTAAGAGTCTAAGAATTTATCCATTTCTTCCAGATTCTCATATTTGGTGGCATAGAATCTCTCAAAGTAGTCTCTGATTACCCTTTGAATCTCTGCAGTATCTGTAGTGTCTCCCCCTTTACATTTCTGATATGAGTTATCAAGTTTTTCTATCTCTTTCTTTGTGAATTTTGCCAATGGTCTATCAATCTTGTTTATTTTTTTTATAAAAACCAACTTCTGCTTTCATGATCTTTTGGATTATTTTTTTGGGGGGGTTTCCACTTCATTGATTTCTGCTCTCAGCTTTGTTATTTCCTTCTGTCTCCCGATTTTTGGTTCCTTTTGTTGATCATTTTCTAATTCTATGAGCTGCATCATTATGGCTATTCAGGTATGCCCCTTCTTCCTTCCTGATATGTGCTTGTAGAGCTATAAATTATCCTTTTGGTACCACTTTTGCTGTGTTCCATAGATTCTGATAGTTTGTGGTCTTCATTGTCATTTGTTTCCAGGAAAGTTTTGATTTCCTTTTTGATTTCATCTCGAGCCCACTGGTTGTTCAATAGTAGGCTGTTTAATTTCCGGGTGTTAAAGTTTTTCTTCTGTGTCATCTAATTTCAGAGCCTTGTGGTCACAAAGGTCACCTGCAAAATTTCTATCTTTATGATTTTATGGAGGTATATTTTATGTGCCAGCATGTAACCTATTCTGGAGAATGACCGATTTATATTGGAGAAGAATGTGTATCCTGGTTTCTTGAGATGGAGTGTCCAATATATCTTTCTTCCATTTTTCTTTTCAAGTCTACTATATTTTGGGGGGGTTTCAATTTGGTTGACCTATCAAGTGTTGACAGGGCCATGTTGAGGTCTCCCACAATTATTGTGTTACTATTGATAGCTTTTTTCAGATTTGTCAACAATTGTATTAAATACTTTGCTGGTCCCTAATTGGGTGCATAGATGTTTAAGAAAGTGATTTCTTCCTGCTGCCTGCATTCCTTTAAGCTGAGATCTATCAGAGCCTGCAGAACATGAAAAATCTGGAAGGAAGATCTGGTTAGAGTTTCTAAACCCTCCATCAGTTTTATCAACTTTAATATCAATTTTTCTGGTGCAAACTTAGACTAGTTACAATAGGAGTCACAAGTTTTTAGGAACACATTGTTATATTGATTGATATTATGCTGTTGCTAAGGTAACTTGATTATGTTCAGGGTATTAATGCTATTATAGTTGTACTCATATAACTATAAATTAAATGAGGCACCACTTTTTCCTGCGTCCTTTCCTACACTCACACATGAGTACCCATGAACCTCTGAAAAATGTTAAGTTCTTCATTTACATCAAAAATATAGAAAAAGTATCTTTTACCAAACAGTTCCTGTTTTGGGGAACCTGGTGTGGAACTAACTAACTGACCTTTGCTTCTGGGTGAGGATTTACTGCTTAGTTGAGCAGCTTGGGCCTGAGATCTTCAGCTTTAGCCATCTGCAGATCCCTTGTGACTGAGCATTGTTGTAAGTATCATTCTTCACTTTTTTCTTGCTTCCTCTGCTCTTCTGAGCTCTTTTCAGCTACAGAACTGGCATGAACTCTGAGCTCTTAACAACTACATTCACACGGCCCACATTTTATTAATTAGAGAATCAATAAAGTTCTAGCCTTATGTGGGAGATATCTTTCCTTTTGGCTCCTGGGAATTTTAGGATTCTGAAATCCTAAAATTGTCTCTGAGACAAATGTTTGTGGTTTCTTCCCAAGAAAGAAACTCTGACCTACTAAGAACACCCAGTTTCTTTAGGGTTGACCTTGTGTCATGGCCTCAGGCTTCTCAAGCCTCCTGATTATCTTTGGCCTCTCTTCACTTAGGAGGTTACTGAGGTTTCTGGACTGCAGAGAGACAGGTCTCAGACCTGCAACAACCCCTGCAGATAAAATTACGATAGCCTGCTCCCATTACTCTGTGTGTGTGTCTCTCAGAGAAGTCGAGGGAGTGGGGCATTGATCTCTGTGTATGTGGAATCCCCTTTTCCTTGCATTTCCTTGCTTCCTCCCAGTTTCCAGAAAGCAGAGACAAGTGTGGGCAGAGAGAGAAATGCCTGGATGACTACATGACTCCAGGTCCTTCCCCAAACTAGCCTCCTGCTCCTCATTGATGATATCCTTTCCTCCCACTTGATGACCCTGCAAGGACAGTGTCTGAGAGCCACAATCTTGCCCTTTCTTTGTTTTCTCAGGAAGCAGCCCCTTCTGCTTTATCATGAAGTGTATCACTTCATACAATCTTGACATATTCCCTTTAGGGGTATAGCTCTCCCTGTTTGGGTGAGGTTCTGAAGTCCCATTCCTGGTCAGGACAGCGACTCTGACAGTCTCAGTGTCTGAGTGCTCTGAGATGTGATATGGGGCTGCATTGGGCACAGAGGGGTTGGGAAGCACCATATGTGGATGACATCTCTCTAATTACTCCCTGTTCTTGTTTTCCGAGGTCACATACCTTCTACTATCCTCAATTCACAAAATGTGCTCATAAATGTATCAGGAAGGGGCTCTACACTTCTTGCCCTTTCCTCTTAATCCTTGAATGACTGACGGTGACTGGAAATCTCAGAAGCATTAGTGTGCTGAGCTAGTGGGGCAATCTACATGAAGTGAGACACCCCCATAATGTCACATAGCTCTAGTATTTGAACCCATGTATTGTTCTATATCGGAATCTTAATTGCAGCAGAGAATCAATATTTCGTATGATGAGAATCTTGAGAATGTTCTCCACATTAGAAATGAATATAGGCATCAATAGGTGTGTATTTGTGGTGGACTAGACCATGAGATAGAAGTGGAAGGGGAAGAAATGGGGATTGGGGAAACAAATCTCTCAAATTTCTTGTAAAATTGACTGATATGGATGAGAAATCGTCTTAATGTAGTATAGAATGGGCCAGAATCTTAATAAAGGTAGGGAATAGAAAATGTGAGGAGCCCTTGCTATCAAACCTATAGGCTGACCCATGGACAACAATCTGACATTTAATATCACTTTTATATACTGGTCTTATCTGGTCTTATTTATGAAACAGTTTCTTCTCACTTGATGACCCTGCAGGGACAGTGCCCTTTCTTGGTTTTTTCTCAGGAGACAGCTCTCTCTGCTTATCTATCAGGTAATAACAGGTTTGTATCTCTTGATATACTATTGGGCTTGTACCATCTGTACGACCTCCTGCACTGGTATCAGCAGTGGCAGGCAGTGAGTCAGCTGTAGGACAAGCCATCTTCTTCACAGGGAAGACACAGTGTACTCTCTGGAGAGGACTCCAGGGGTTTTCATAACTTGAGTACATGAAGTTTTATTACTCGTCAGCTTCTCAGCCAAACATGAGCATCTTCTCACTGCAATGCCTTCACTCCTATCATATGATTCTCAGGTGCTGGGGAGAGTTTTCTCTGATATAGTTTGTCTTATCATTGTTTGCTCTATGCTTCACCCTTGCTTAGCAGGTTACATTATTTTATCTGACACCTAGATCAGATAAAAAAAATATCAGGAGGCTTTAACTTCCTGGGAGAGGGAAAACCCCCCAAGCAGTACTCAGAAAGATTCACACTCAACAAAATTTGACCAACCAGTAGGGCATTGCTGCTTTTATTAGCGCATGTCAGGACTATAACGGTCACCTTGTTGGTTCTTAGAGGCATAAGGCACTATTTTTCAAACTGAGTTTCCTGTGCTTGCAGACTGACCCTAACATCTAGAGATCTCTCTGGGAACAAGATTAGGGTGTTATTAAACAATGGAGAGAGCCTTCTTAGCATGAAAGTTTTTCCTTGCTGACCTAGGAGCCCCACTAGGGTGCTCTTGCTGAGGGGGTCTAGGGTTCTGTGGTCAATGTCTCAATGTCCAGGAAAATAAGCAGATACATCTAGAGATGTCATATGTCACAACGTGGTATTAGTGTCTTCTTCTTTACTGCATAGCATCACGAAACATCAAAAGGAAATTTTAGGCTTTACTTTACATTCAAATGACAAAATGATTCATATTTGTTCACATAGCATATGTCTGGGGCATCTCGGTGTGAAACTAACCTTAGCATTCTTGCTTCTGAGTTAGGGTTTCATCATTAGCAGAGCAGCTCCGTGTAGACCTGTTTAAAGTTAGTCCTCAGGTGCATATAAGACTGCAAAAAGATGAAGAAATAACTCATAAAAATGAGGTTACTGGGAAAAAATTGAAATCACATTTACTTACATTTACATTCTTTATGATGTCAGAGAACTGTGAGGAGGTAAACCCTGGTCTCTGTGCTTTGTCCTTTGCAGGACCTGAGATTTGGTGACAGGTTCTTAAGATTCAGTGTGTGCTGTAATCAAAAGTCAAACTGTCAGGAAGTAACAGCAATGATATTAAAAGAATCTAATGTAAACTAGGTCAATCTGAACCAGGCTACTGATCTTAAGCAGTGGGCAGACCCAGATGATGGATAAGAGCATGAACTAGAAACCATTCCTAGTAAATCCAAGAGTGAGTCTTTCCTTCCTACTCCTTCTATGCCCTCCACCTTTCTGAAGAACACTGTAAGTGCCTTTTTACCCAAATCTCAACCTTGCAAAAGCATCTTTGGCACCAGAAGATGGGACCAGTAATTTGTGAGTGCTACTCAGATAAGTAGGCTGCACATCTATTTACACAAAAACCCTTTCACAATTAGTTATTGCACCAACCCTTTACTGCTCACATATTCAACTATCTGAGCCAGGCAGACTTTGCTTGGCTGGGAAGGGAGTTGAGTTAGATGAGAACACTTTGTTTCTTGTGGTATTTTAGAGCACCACCAGAAGGCAGTAACCTCAGTGTCAGCAGACATCTGGCTCACCTGTAATGCCCAGAGCCTGCGTGGGCTGCCCCTCCCACAGTGATGCCATATGAGTATCTGGCCATCTTTCGCAGCAGATACAAAACTGTGACGAATCTGGACAGGCACTGTGACTACGGCAGATCCTAGGTGAGTGATGGGCTGTCTGGCATCTTCTCCTTTCCTTCTCTCTCAGGAGCTGGCATGGACTCTGAGCACACCCTCCCCATAACTGTATCACATCACACCATAATACCAGGACTTTTGGAATGAATGATGCTCAGTACTGGCCGAGGGACATCTTTCCCCACTTGGCTCCTGGGAATTTCTGAGTTTAAGAATTTGAGTTCTTGAGCTAGAGAGATAGTACAGCTTGCAGGGCACGTGCCTTGCACACGACTGACCTGAATTCAATTCCCACATCACAGGAGTAACCGCCAGAGTAACCCTTGAGCATTGTTGGGTGTGATCCCAGAACAAACTAAAAGATTTGGGGATCTCTGAGACAAATGTCTGCTGCTCCTTACCAGATGTTGCTAAGTCTCTGTATAAATTCACATATGCTATCAGTGATACCTCAACTAGCCTTGTGCTTCAGTCTGGGGTTTGGACACTGGACCATTAGCACAAGCTTTTCCTTTCTTTTTATTTTTATTTTATTATTATTATTATTTTGGTTTTTGGGTCACACCCGGCAGTGCTCAGGGGTCACTCCTGGCTCCATGCTCAGAAATTGCTCCTGGCAGGTGCGGGGGACCATATGGGGCACCGGGTTTCGAACCGATGACCTTTTGCATGAAAGGCAAACGCCTTACCTCCATGCTATCTCTCGGGCCCTACTTTTCCTTTCTTTTTCCCCATTGCTGAACTTGCTGTGTAACTAGATATATGGAATTTGGGAGAGAGTACCTATTTTTTTCTTTTAATAGGGTTGTCTTACACACAACTCCTTTTTGTTGTTTTTGGGCCACACCTGTTGATGCTCAGTCCTTACTTCTGGCTATGCACTCAGAAATTGCTCCTGGTTGGGGGACTATATGGGACACCAGGGATCGAACCAAGATCCATCTTGGTCAGCTGGATGCAAGGCAAACAGCCTACTAGTGTGCTATCACTCTGACCCTGCACACAGCTTTCATCTGAAGTGCTGGAAGAAATAAAGTTTCCTGTTTGTGACCAATAATTGTGCACCCTGTTGAAATCTGGGGAGCAGATAATTTCTGGATCAACTTCCCAATTAGGCCTTATATAATGGAGATGCAAATGGTTGTGTATTTTGATCCCACTATTCTTCAAGGCATACCTTATGCCACCTATGAGACATAAAATATCCTCTGCAGATCTCCAAGCACTTTCTTTACCTCACCCCAAATCTGTAGTTATGATGTTCTAAGATTACCTTTTTGTTTTTCTCATAGAAATGTCTCTGAGGGCTCTTGGCTGATTATTATCATGGTCTTTCTGAACAGAGCCACTCACATATTTCTTTGGTAATTTCTGTGAGATGAAAATGTGTTTTAATTTAATTTCAGTCAGTGTGATTCAAAGTACACATTTCATCTCCATCTTGACTAGCTTCTACCAAATTGCATAATCTTTACAGCACAGTCTCACATAAGTTTCTTTATGATTTCTTATCAGTAAATGTTTGCATTTTTCATATATTTTATGCACCTAAATGTCAGGGTCATGTAAAAATGTCTTGGGTTAAAAGAGGTTGTGAATAGAAAAATATTAAGAAACCCTCATACAGAGCATAGAAAATCGAACCTGAGTCTACTAAGGTTAGAGAACAGGAAAAATGTGAGAACTGTTTGCAATAAGGCCTGAAGGCTGCTCTACAGATTACATCTGTGTATTAAAACTTATTTTTCTGATACAGGCACATCTTTGATCTCACCCTGCATACCATGTGGCTGTACTTATTGGTCCTAGCAATCCTATATCACCTTGTGCACTGGTACCGGGAAAGTCAGGTGGTGAACCAACTGCAGGACAAATATGTCTTCATCACAGGCTGTGATTCAGGCTTTGGGAACCTGCTGGCCAGACAACTGGACCTGAGAGGCTTTAGGGTTCTGGCTGCATGTCTAACTGAGAAGGGGGCTAAGATGCTGCAAGAGCAGACATCAGACAAGCTGAATACAGTAATACTGGATGTCACAAAGTCAGAGAGCATCACTGCAGCCACCCAGTGGGTGAAGGAGCACACAGGAGACAAAGGTACCACAGGGCTGCTCATTTCTGTATTTGTGACTGTCTGAAGAGAACACTTCAAGTTTGGTCCATAGACAGTTTTCTGGACTTTTAGGACTTGAGTCCTATGAGTTTTCTCAGTTCTGAACCTTTTTTTTTTTTTTTTTGGTTTTGGGGTCACACCCGACAGTACTCAGGGGTTACTTCTGGCTCCATGCTCAGAAATTGCTCCTGGCAAGCACGGGGGACCATATGGGACACTGGGATTCGAACCGATGACCTTCTGCATGAAAGGCAAATGCCTTACCTCCATGCTATCTCTCCGGCCCATGAACCTTTTTTTTTTTAATTGCACTTCCCTTTCCTGAGGCTCTGGGGTATAAAACAAAGTTTTCCCTTATAAGATGTATATTCCAGAGTTGCTGTCTATGCTATCTGTATCCTCCTTTAAGTGGTATTCTTATTTCTTAAAACAAATATTAGGGTAGGATCAGCATAGTTTCTATGACATATTAAGGGGAGATCTGACTTGAGATGTGCATGCAGAATTGGACATAGTACTGGATCTGAACTGCATTTACCGTATCTACATTTTTATGATTTTGCTGTGTCCTAAAAATATCCTACAAAACAACTATCTCCACTTTCAGTAAAAATCGCTGAGCCTTCTGGACTTCCTTGATTGAGGTCAATCCTCTAAGAATTGTATTGTCTTTTCATTATGGGTTTTTTCCCCTTCTCCTTTATCTTCATTCCCATCTTATCTTTAATCCAGTTGATAGTTGTGGTACACCTACTGCAGCAGTTGTGCAGACACATTGAATTCAGGGGAATATTTTAAAACTGTAGTCACAATATTTGTGAGTAAACCCACAGGCTCAAGATACTGGCAGGGCCTAAACTTTCTGCCCTAAAGGCAGCCCTTTAGTTTCTGTTCTTACACTTCCTGTGCAACCTCTTCGTGTCCTCATGGGTGGGCCCAAAGACCCTCAATTGTGACCTCCTGTCAGTCACAAATACAGTTGTTCTCCTCTCCCCTGTGTTCAGGTCTCTGGGGGTTGGTGAACAATGCTGGTATTTTAACACCCGTGGCTCCCAATGAGTGGCTGACCAGACAGAACTTCATGAAGATACTGGATGTGAATCTTCTGGGGATGATTGACATCACCCTGAATCTGATGCCTCTGCTGAGAAAAGCCCAGGGCCGTGTTGTCAATGTCTCCAGTATCGTGGGTCGTGTGTCCATTATTGGAGGTGGCTATTGCATCTCCAAGTATGGCATTGAGGCCTTCTCAGACAGCCTCAGGTAAGTACAGAGTAGACTATCCTGTGGAGCTCCTGCTATTGTTCTAGGATGCCTTTCTCAGGTGTTCTTGCATCACCTACTTGCAGGCTTTTTCTTTTTTTATTCCTCTGAGTTCCTAGTGTCATTTTCTTTGGGATGTCTCTCTCTATGCTTTAGGCACTTGGGTGGAACCCAGGAGTCTAAGTCTCATTCATATATTCATTTCATTCTGAGGAGGCTAGAACACAAAAGGTCTAAAATAGAATTAGATTTGCAACAATGGGCTATGAACTCCATAAGCTCCCTGATATTAGACTCAGGAGACTGTGAAATGGACTGTGTTTAATAGATGTTGGTAACTTCTGTGAGTGAAAACTATGTGTATGGAAATGCAATATTCTTCCCTAGCCTAGTGTAAGAGCAGAGAAAGGGACAAGAATGATATGCTGGGGCTAGAGCAATAGCACAGCAGGTAAGGCTGTGGCCTTGCAAGTGGCCGACCCAGGGCTGACCTGAGTTCTATCTCTGGCATCCCCTATGGTCCTCTGAGCTTTTCAGGAGTGATTTCTGTGCACAAAGACAGAAGTAACCCATGAGTGCTGCTGAGTATGGCCTAATCCCCCAAATGTTCTTACTTCTTGTGAATAAGGAGACAGAAGTAATCCATGAGTGCTGCTGGGTGTGGCCTAATCCCCCCAAATGTTCTTACTTCTTGTGGCGACTAAGTTAACCATGGTGGGCCTGTAGCTAGCTGCACTGGGGAAGGGTCCTGGAGAGAGGACCTGAGATTATGACTGAAGTATCAAAATTGTTGACTTTGCCATTTGGGAGCAGGAAGATTCATCAGTGAGGAATGTGGTTAGCCTAAGGTAAGACTGATAGCCCTAGAGCAGTGTTCATGGTAAAGATTAAAACTGGCTGTTTTTTAAGGGAACCTAGGTAGTAGGCTTGTAGGGCTTATGGAGGAATATGGTTCTCGATAGGTGTTCTCTTTCATGGTGTTGGGAAAGGAGCCCTTGACACGTGGCTATCAGAAAGATACTATTTCTTTTTTCTTTTTTTTTGGGGGGGGGGTACACTCGTTTGATGCTCAGGGATTACTCCTGGCTAAGCGCTCAGAAATTGTCCCTGGATTGGGGGGACCACATGGGATGCTGGGGGATTGAACCTTGGTCCTTTCTTGACTAGCACTTGCAAAGCAGACACCTTACCTCTATCGCCACCTCACCGGCCTCCAGAAAAATACTATTTCAATAAGCAATATGAACTCAACTGGCTGCAGAGCTCATAGATGACTATGAATGTGGAATAATGAGCTCCCTCCACAATATCCTTTGTTTTCTTCTTTTCTTTATCTTATTTTTATGGCCAGTAATAGTACTATTGGTTGGAGAGCTTGTAAATTTATTTTTGGTGCGTGTACACTTAATTATAGTGAATTTTGAAGTGTCTCTCCTACTCCTACACACATACTTTGTTGTGGTGCTTTTTGTTCCACACATTTTGTTGTGATGGCAGATTCTAAGGACATCTTACTATGATCACACATCATTTCTTGGCTGATCACACATTACATACCAGGGACGAGAAACCATGGTCTCATGCATGCAAGGCAGGCAGTCTCCCACTAGCTTTCCAAAATATATTTCTTAGAGATATTTCTTATAGAACAGTTGACAATAGATCAGGGAGTTGACAATAGATCAGCACTGTGGAAAGATTAAAAAAAACCGGGGGAAGGGGGATGGAGAGCTAGCATGGAGGTAAGGCATTTGCCTTGCATGCAGAAGGACGGTGGTTCTAATCCCATCATTCCATATGGTCCCCCGAGCCTGCCAGGAGCGATTTCTGAGCATAGAATCAGGAGTAACCCCTGAGCACTGCGAGATGTGACCCAAAAAAACAAAAACAAAAAAATTTTTAAAGTGGGGGGGGGTTGGTGATGCTATAGCAGAGGTAGAAACAGCAGGAAATACCATTAAGTGATGTCATGCAAGAGGAAGCTTGTAGAGCTAATCTGTTTGTATAAGTAAGATATTTGTTAAAATGGACAAGCCTCTATGCCATCCTCATATATTAGGCTTTTGTCTTTATCCCACATCAAGCATATAGGAAGGTAAGTAGTTTATATTTATTTATTTATTTTGTGTGTAAATTTTCTTCCAAGCCACCTAACCTTACTTTTCTACCTGTTTCTTTTCAGGAGGGAAGTCTCCTTCTTCGGGGTAAAAGTGGCTATAATTGAGCCTGGATTCTTCAAAACTGCTATGACCAATACTGAGAAAGTGTCTCAGAGCTTTCAGAATGCATGGGATCAAGCCAGTCCAGAGGTCAAGAACCTCTATGGGGAAAAGTTTCTGATATCTAGTGAGTGAACTCTGGACTATGGGGAAGAAAGCAAATCATTGTTTGGAATTCTGGGGCCTTTCTTTTTGTTTTAATATCTTTATTTAAACACCTTGATTACAAACATGATTG
>PVKC010026295.1:0-16184 GCA_004027635.1 Crocidura indochinensis | reverse complement strand
CAAACAGTTCTAGGATTCTCTCTTCTCATGGTTTTCTTTTGGTTTTATTTATTTTGTCATTGAATTAAAAGTAATTCAAAATAGTGAAAAATCTAGGCTCCTATATTTTTTCAAGTTACAGTAAAATACAGTAAAACTGAAGAGTTTAAAGAACAAAAATTGGAGCTACTGTGATAATATAGCAGATGCAGTGTTTGCCTATAATGAAGGACCGGTATCTGATTCCCAGACCCTATGTAGTCCTCCAAGCATGGTCAGGAATGATTCCTGAGAAAAGCATCAGGAGTTAGCACTGAACACCACTTGGTGTGGCTCAAAAAACAAAAATAAATAAGGACTGTCTCATAGATCTAGAGATATAAAGTTGGGGCAGAACTGGTTTCTTGTGAGCACCTGAGGAAGTGTCTGATCCAGGACTCAGTTTTTTGTAAACAGCTATTAGTTTGTTGGCAATCTTTCATTCTCCTTGGCTTACACAAACATTACCTTGATTGGCCTATTTATCACACCATATTTTCCATATATATCTGACTCTAAATTTGCTAAAAATATTGGTTGGATTGGGAGTTCTATTTTCCATCATCTAAATTATATTTGAAAGTCCTTTATCCCTAATAAGTAAGAAAACAATCAGAGATTACAAAGGATTGGACTTGAACATAGAAAAGTCTGTGTAGACAGTTCTAATCACAGACCAAAGTCGTGCATTGAATTTAACAACCCCCAACTATTTCAAAAGACATAAAATGAACACATATGTCTTTTGAATATTTTATGTGTATTTTCTTTAACAGCTATAACTCTTTCTAAATATTCTTTTACCGTGACGATTCTACCCACTTTTTTTTATCTTGTCTACTCTTTGTGAGCTGTTCAATAAGGAATTTTGGTGGAAGAATCCTTCAGTTTAATGCTTATGATTGAACCATGTCATGGGGATTGTTGGACTTGTTCTTATGGCCCCCATGTGCTCCAATAATGCCACATGGCATTGTTCCTTGTTTGCATAGGCACATTAAAATGGGAAAATACTATACATACAAATAAGTTCTTATCTAATAGAGATCGGAACACATAAATCTCGTAGTGCAATGGAACTTTACACCCTGAACATTGATATAATGACCTGGCACAGGCCTCAGAAGAATAGGCATCCTCCATTCACCTCTAAACCAGGGAAGCTATCTATGAAACATCCAAGATTTTTTATAACAACACCTGGAAGCAATCCTCTACCAGAGAAGACCCTACCATGGCTCTGACATCGACCTGCTCAAAAGAGACTTCCCTTAACACTAAGAAAACTTGACAACAATGACCTGCTTACAGGACCGGGTTCTCTGCATTGCCCTTTAATAGTGAGGTGCACTATCCTGACTGCAATATAGGATATGCAGATTTCAGGATCTTTAATACAGAAACATAATACCAACAACAGAGACTGTGTGAAAAATAGAAGTGTATTGGCACTACAAACAATGCCCTGGATTGGACAAACTAGTTTGCCTGGAGCCTAGAGTTGGTCTTATGCCAGGAAAGTTCAGGGGTAGGGTCTCCTTGTATTTAGGCCAAGGCTTTTCCTTTCCATGTTCCTCATATTTTGGTTGGCCTATGTAAACAATAATTGCCACTCTAACACCATTTTTACTGTGCTCCTTTGACTCTAATCCTTAAGAAAAACAACCCACTTAAACTTTTGAGTTTAACAAACTAATGCATGTGCATGGAAATGTAAAAAAGTACTTTGCCTTCAATGTTTAAGCAGCTACATAAGTTTTATGTCTTTAGATTGCTTTGTGTGCTGCTAAGAAATATTACATACTACAATCTGGGGACTTGAGGGACAAAGTAATTGTACATAGGTTCTGTTTTATTTTTCTTAATGTTCTTTGGCTGAAAGTTCAAAGTTAAGATATCAGCAATGGGACTACTGAGAATTCGGTTTATGGGTGATTGTCCTTCCACTGTAGCTTTACCTTGTCCTCTTTCTTTGCATCTTTGTTCTCATAATTAAAAATAAAAATTAATATAAAAGAAAAGTCTGTGTAGAGAGGGAGTTTGATTTATTTGACTTCTTTATTATTAATGTAAAAATTATTTTAAAGAGGCAAGCACAAGCAAATTGTGGGGTTCTAATATTAAACTCGAGGATTCATGGACAATTCAATGGTCACCTGGATATCTAAATGCTCTTAGATTCTTTCTATAAGAACCAAAAAACAAATTTCCCTTCTATAATTGGCTCACTATAATCATACTTAGATGTGTAGCATATCAGAAGAACATGTGTCAATTCTGAGGAAATCCCAAATAAGTAATAGTGAAAAGTCTCTGCTTTTGGTACTTTATACACATTGTGTTTCTTGCTTTCTTTCGACAATACTATTATCATGGACATAGCAAAATAATGAATAAAAGCAAAGGGGTATTTTCTCAGTAGAAGTTTAAAAATATTTTATTTTATAATTTAGACAATTCATTAAATAGGTCTTTAAAGAACTGAAAGGTGGGGCCAGATAAAGGAGACAGTTGGGAGAGCACTTGCCTTGCACACACTGACCCTGGTTTCATCCCAGGCATTCTCTATGTTCTTCTGAGCCTGCCAGGATTAATTTATAAGTACAGAGCCAGGAGTAACCCCTGAGGTTTTCAAGGTATGCCCCCCTCCAAAAAAAAATACATAAACAAATCAATGAAAAAGAATAGATAAAAAGCTAAAATATATTTGCCTTTATCTTTTCAAGGGACCAATCAAGTAATGTCAACTAATTTTCATGGAAAAATAAGCTTTTTAAAACAAATAACTATATTATATTTCTTAGCATGTTCCTATATATCAGAATAGAATAAGTCAGTTTTTAAAAGTTAAGAATATTTTCAACTGATGACTTATCATGGCTTTTAAACACTTTCAATAAAAATATTTTATACATCTGTTATTTGCATAGATAGCTATCTTTTCAAATATGTATTTTAAGAATAAATCCCAGGAGATATCTATCTTACCATCAAAGCTTTTCTTATGTACTCATATGAGAAGATTCAAATGCTATTTATCACATGATCCTACATGGAGAGTAAATTTGATGAAAAATTTGCTAAAGTACAAATTTCTTGTGTTCAAATTTTGGTAAATAACTCTCAAACCAGGACTTTAACAAATGGGCTTGATAGATCTGAAAAACCAATCATGTTCCAAGGAATGCCTGTGGTACTAAAACAAAATACAACAGCAACAATGATACAATGACCACCAGGAATTAGATTTTAAGAGATCAGAGAGAGCAGACTTGGGACCATGACATGAAATATTGATTCTATCTTTGCAGCTTCCAGCTCCAACTAGTTTCAAGCATTTCTCTGACCTTCTTCAAAAAGAAAAGAGATAGATCATTGAAAGGGTGTTGCTCTACTACCATAACAATGAGAATGAATGAGGAAAGTAGAAAACCTGTCTAGAGTACAGGTAGGGGAGATGTGGGGAAGAGAGAGATTTGGGACATTGGTGATGGGAATGTCACACTGATGAAGGGGGTGTTCTTTACATGACTGAAACCCAACTAAAACCATGTTTGTAATCAAGGTGTTTAAATAAAGATATTAAAAAAAAAAAAAGAAAACAGAAAGGGTGTTCTAGGTTCATGCTCAATTATATGGTAAATCTAGCTCCAATATTTAACTTGTATTTAGCTCCAATATTTAACTTTTTTCACCAAACTTTTCTTAGTTCATCCTACAATAGTTTTCTATTCAGCTTGCTGATTCATCTTTAGGGAAATCAACCATTGCTGTTTCATCTACTTAAGGAATTACGATACTTAAGAAAAAATACACTTTCAAGTGAATTTTCTGTTTATTTTTCCTCCTAAATCTATGTGTAGTGGTTTTTGATTGCTCATGAATTCTTTTACCAGTCAGGCCTGTCTCAAAGGAAAAATTCTTTAAGATGCTTTATCCTATAATGCTTTAGAGTGAAAAACTCATCACTAGTCAAAAGTAATGTGTCCAACGGGTGTTGTGATTCCCCTAAATTCTCTGGTCAGCACTGTTCTCCTCTTCTGCTCTTTCCCTTCGGTCAGCTGTAATTGCACTCTCCGGGAAAGAAGCTGGCAATTCCTCCATATCAGTATTACTAAAGAGAGAACTTTGAAAACAGTTTCCTCACTGGAGTATCACAAAAACCTCCCTAACTGATAAATCTTCCGAGCGCTTCTCAAAACAGAAAGCTTCAAGCTTGGATCAGCACTTTGCTGGCATTTGATCTCCTCGTTATGGACTTAAAATAGGACGATCTGGGGAAAGGGAAAGCAGATTCCAAAATGCAGAACTTGATAAAGCACAACGGGGAGAAATGAAAGCTAGAAAGGAAAGAACAATAGCTGATTTGTCCTTCATCACCTTGTCATAACCTTAAAAGGAATGTGTAGATTTTTCTGGGAGAAACTGTCCCTAGGGGTGTTGTGCCCTTAGAAAGGCTACATAGAGAAAATAAGTTCTAATCAGCTTACCTGCTTCATTTCCATGTCTCCCACCTCACAATGATACCAGTCTTCATTTTAGAGTGCACAGTACAATCTAAATAAATGCTATATAAAGGAATGTGTGAACAGAAATTCTATACATGAATTAATAGTTGGTGAGGTGAGTATATCTGGAGTGATTTCAAGTAATTCTGCAATATCAGATAAAAATAACCTTGATAATCCTCTTCAATGAAATATATTAAAGTTATTAAATCATCAGTGTCTATAAGGGAAACTAGTCTATCCATAGATTATGTCTATCTTTTCATCTACTTTGTCCTCTATATGGAACATAGCAAAAAAAAAAAAAAAAAAAAGACATCTTCCAATATTTTAATGGCTTCTGCTGGTTCTTGAATTATATTTTTAAATGAGACCCCAAAGCTGCATTCTAATGCATTCCTTTCATTTGTTAAAGTGTGCTTACAGTCTCCTTCCACTCTTGCAGCAGCCTTTATTTAATCAGTCTGAGAGCAGTACAAGCCCTCCACGTCTCCACAGGCATCTTTGCCAGACACCACTGACTTTTACATTTCATTTCTCAGGGAATGCAAATGCATGACCTCCTTCAAGGGAGGAAGCATGTCTTCCTAAGTGAATGAGATATGGTAGGAAGATGTAGGAAAAGAAACTGTGAAATAAATACAAATCTAACATTTTACTTTTCATTTAATGCATAAAAAATGTGGGGGGGATCGACTTTCTAGGTAGAGGACACATCCAGCAGTGCTCAAGGATTTCTTCTGGCTCTGTACTTAAGTATTCCTGACACTGCTCAGAATTATATGCTTTTTATAGGCTACAGTTATAAGCAAAGCAAAGTTCGTATCCCTTTATTAGCTCTCTGCACACTACCCTCATACCACCAATAAACAATGCCAGCCTTCTTTTGTAAAGATGAGCTAAAAAGTTTTTAGACACAGAACTAAATGTTGAAGGTATGAGTGTGATTTGATAAAGTACAAGTAAGGGATGTGACTTCAAGAAAATAGTGCTTAATCCACCTTGCCACCAGGGAAATACTTGGTGTGGGTAAGGGCTATCAAAGTACTTCAAACACCTACAGGACACAGATACTCAGGTTCCACTAGTCCTGCAAGGCAGCCTAGCAAGCTGTACCTGAATATTACTTGTTCTGCCTGGCATAGGATATGTCCCCATCCCTTGAGTTCTTGAGGAGCCTTGAACTTGGGTTGGAGTGAAGAGCTACTCTGCAAAAAAGTTAGTCCAGTAAAGTTATTCCAAATCTATTTTCTTTCTTCTCAGTGAAGAATTCACTATTAGATATATATTGGATAGGGACTTACAATATTCTAGAGTATGCTAAAGCAGTACATTTCCATAAATTTCTGTGGATACTATGCTATGTTTCTTCTATATAATATATGATCAAAGTTACCAAGATTCATTGAAAGTGGAAATAAGGCAGCCATTTGAAAAATGTTAGGTCATGTTACAATGTAGTGAACCATGAGAAGACTGGATGAGTTTTTCACTATCTCAGACTAGAATTGGTACACACCATTTTTGCTCTGATGTCAGTGGAGGTACCCAGGTGACTTATATAAAGTGATAAGGAGAGAGGTGGCAGCCTGAGGAAGGAATCTGCTGTTTTCTTTCTCCATCTCTGACATCTGGAATTGACTAGGAGATGTAGGACCAACAAATTCTGTAATGATCCCCTGCACTGCAAAGACCTCAGTCCTGCCAGTCCCACTACACAGCCATCAGCCAATATGACATCCACTTGGTCTGCCCTGAATGGGAGTTGATTCTTGTCACAAGATTTTACAGGGAGCTGTGAATTCAGGCTGGGGCGAGGAATTGTTCTTTGCAGGAAAAGAATCAGCTCTAGACCTTTCCCAGGCCTTTCAGGTCTGTTGCCTCACAAAAAAGAATTTTCCCTCACACAAAAAAATATTTAGAAGGAGAGCAGTGAAGTAGGCCATATAGGTAGGTTTAGTCTTTATAGGAAGGGTGGGAGAAGATAAGAGAGAAAACAATATGATTAAGACATAGTGTGGCTTCTCCAAAGGTGAAGAGAGAACCAATACATAGCCCAGCATGAAAGTAGGAAAGTATACACCTCAAGAGGGGAGGGGCCAGAGCGATAGCTCAATGGTAAGGCATTTGATGTGCGTGAGGCCAACCTGGGACTGACTGGGTTCTATCCCCAGTATCCCATATGGTCCCCCGAGCCTGCAAGGAGTGATTTCTAGTTCAGAGCTAGGAGTAATCCCTGAGCACCACCGAGTGTGGTCCCCAAAACACCAAAATAAAAATACGGGGGGATCTGTAGCATGTCATCATGTCATGTAGGTACCAAAGAACACATGTACACCCCTTCTTTTGTTAAGGGAAAATATGAAAATAGATATTGATGGTTATAATAACTCAGATAGGTGATCAGATATAAATGCCCCTTAAGCTTTTATCCACCTCCACCTTGATCAGATATGATGCCTTTTAAGCCTTTCTCCACCCCACCTTCTTGATTCCCTTGCTTTGGAATTTCACCTTGAGACAACAATGGCCTGCTGCCCTGGTAACCATTAGCCAACACCCCTCCTAAGAGGAACTTGACATAATTGAGCAAAAGAATGGACTTCTACTTGTCCCTCCTAAGGTTCTCACCTTATTTGAAAAATAGGACAAGTTCACCATCTAATTGGACATTGTGTTTGAACCTGGACTAGGGATTGGTGCATTCTACAAGCATTACTTTTCATATCAACCCTCCTCCTAAAGGTTCCTTAAACCTATAAAAGACACTTCCCTAGATTGCTCGGGGCTTCCAGTTTCAGGCTTTATGACAGATTCCAAATTTCTGCTAGCTGAAATCAATAAGCCTGATTTTGCTGATTGCATTCTCTGAAGATTTGTGGTCCTTGAGTTCATGGGCTTTCTTGGACCCTTAATTAACACTTTGTTCCACGTTAGTTTATATAGGGTCTCTCCCAACTTGCCCCAGTTGGATTTCCACCTATTTAAAAGTCCCTTGTTAGGGTTGTTGCCAGGGTGCAGTTAGATGGTCTTGTTTCTAAACATTCCTTCCCTGGTCTTCATTCCTTCAGGAGTTTCTCCCAGAAGAGGGTTCAGATCTCTAGATCTGTTCTGGCTCCAGTTAAAGATCTTTTTTTGTTTGTTTGTTTGTTTTTTGTTTTGTTTTTTTTGTTTGTTTTTTGTTTTGTTTTTTTTTTGTTTGTTTTTGTTTTGTTTTTGGGTCACACCCGGCAGTGCTCAGGGGTTATTCCTGGCTCCATGCTCAGAAATTGCTCCTGGCAGGCACGGGGGACCATATGGGGCACCGGGATTCGAACCGATGACCTTTTGCATGAAAGGCAAACGCCTTACCTCCATGCTATCTCCCGGGCCCCCAATTAAAGATCTTATTAGACCTTTGTCACTAAACTAGCTGTTGAACTAGTTTTTTAAGACTGACTTATTTTAATACTTCTAATAATTAATTGTCAGGGGAAGGGTTAAGGGATAAGATGTTCCCTACCTGTCTGCCTCACTTAGGATTCTCCAGAGGCAGAGAGTCCCAGTATACATCTCAATGTGAAAGTACACATCTCAAGAGAGGAGATGCTGGTGACATGTGATTTAACACCATATATGTGGGCTGGTATCATATTCACAACACTAACACATGGGTACAGAAAGCACATGTGTGCCTCTCCTATGTTCCAAGTTTACTTATATTAGGTTTCTCCAAATCTGCCCTACCTGGGGCTTTCTTCCTAAGAATTCTGTTGAGGTTCCAGGGAGAAGTGTTGTAATCAGTTGATCTTCTTTGACCTTCCTTTCCTGGCCTTTGTTTCTGCTTGAGCTTCTTTTATCAGGCCTTAGCTCCAGTGTCCACAAGATGTGTCCTGGTAGCCTTAAGACTAGGGACAAGAGTAACTTCCTCAAAATTCCATCTTTCCATTTGATTATGTCACAAGAACTTTTGTTAAAATCCAAGCACTCATTCTATTGGGGGGAGGGGAAGGGCTTCCCTATGCCAGCTTCAGTATGTACTCAGGTTTTATGGATTAATAGATATAGTCAATTGACTATAGTTATCCAATTAGCCAAACAGAAGGTGAAAATCTAAGGAAAAAGATGGAAAAGTTGTAAGCATTCTCTTGGCCATTATGATTTTTCTTTCCTGAAAGTATCTATTTCATAGTACACATATACCTAAAGAATGTCTTAAAACTAAATATATTTATACTTATAAATATATTAATAATACATACTTTAATAATTAGGTTTGACTGATTCATATAAATTCTAGTTTTTGATCAAATAAGGAATTTGACTAAAGTCACTATAATTGCAGCTAGACAAAAAGAAATCTAAATTCTCTTTCTTACCTAATATGTAACTTAAGTATGAGCCATTTTGGTAACTTTATAGACAAAAATAATAATTTTCACTACATTTTCCAAAATATCACCAGAATACTTAATTTGTCCATGTTAGCATTCCTGAAGTAACAGTAGTCCTGTAAACCCTTCCCTTGTAGGATAGCCCATACTTCCACCTACCTTATAGAATTGACCCATTTCTCTGACTTTGTTATGTTAGCCCTGGATCTGCAAAATAAGGTAGTTCTTCACTAAAAGTTCAATAATGAATATGAATAGGGGAAAAGGGGAACAGGGCAAGATTAGTAATATGTCCTTAAGGATAGGATTATTGTAGGGGCTGGGTCAAGGTGGTGCCCAGTAATCTGAATGACAAAGACTACCCCATATCCTATGAGACTACTAAACACTAGAAGCTAACCATTATCTTGACATTCTACTTCTGTATTTCTAGCCCACTCAATAAAGGCTCATTGATCACTGCCTTTATTAAATAAGTATAAAGGGGAAAGTTTTCTGTCTTTCTCTGGAAACCTTTAGGACAACTTTCTTTTAATCTTGGAACTTCTCTGCCTTTTATTCCCTCTCTTTTCCCTCTCTTTAATAATTTTTTTTCAGATTTTGGTCATTAAATCTCTAGTCTACTACTGTCTTTTTTTTTTTTTTTTTTTTTTTTTTTTTTTTTTTTTTTTTTTTTTTTTTTTTTTTTTTTTTTTTTTTTTGGTTTTTGGGCCACACCCAGTGACGCTCAGGGGTTACTCCTGGCTATTCGCTCAGAAGTCGCTCCTGGCTGGCACGGTGGACCATATGGGGAACCGGGGATCGAACCACCTTCTGTCCTAGGTTAGCGCAGGCACCTTATCTCCAGCGCCACCGCCTGGCCCCCTAGTCTACTACTTTCAATGTGACTGCTTGAAGACAAGAACCTGAACATACACACCATGACCATTATAACAAAACCATTCCACAGTTATTTTTATTTTAGTATTTTTTTTTCAGACTACACTCGGTAGTTCTCAGGGGTTACTCTTGGCTCTGTGCTCCGATATTAGTCCTGACAGGCTCAGGGGACCTTGTGGGATGTCTGGGATCAATCCTGGTTGGCCTTGTGCAAGACAAATGCTCTACCAGCTATTCTATCACTCCAGCTCCCTCCACAGTTATTTTTAATAAGAAGTTTTGCTTGAGATGTATGTAGCTCAAGATTTTCCTCTGCTTTCCAACAAATAAGTATGCTACTATTGGGGCTTGGGAGATCTATTGTTTCTATTAACTCTCACTCATAAAATTTATAATGGATCAAACAGGAAAGATTTAGATGTTTACAAATTCCTTCAGAAGTAGTTTCATGTTGATAATACATATAATAAGTCTTTATTTTTCAAATATTTCAAGATTTGAAGTTATATTTGCCTTCACTGAAAGAAAACATTCATTTTAAACAAATATCTAAGCCACAAATGATTTCTGATTATCATAAGAGGAAAATCATTCAACTTAACAAGCAACTTAACAAACAACTGTGTATGTTTGTTGATCAATTTCTCTGATTTCACTGTTTTAGGTCTTGCTTTTATAAAGAAATACAAATGTGAAAACATAAATCTTTTCTACCAGGAGTTTCTTGTTTCCTCTGAGGTAAAAATATTGCTCAAAGTATTTTTCCATACCGTGAGATAAATATAAAGAAAAAGGAAAAAAATGATATATGTTCTTTGAAAACAGGAAATGTCATAATACACTGAGACATAGGTTTGTGGTGTAGGAAGAATATGAATTAGAAAATATGTAATGACAATTCACCATCATTCTACACACTATAGCAAGTCTTGTCCTTGACATGACTGTTTAAGAATCTGAAAAGGGGTCTTTCAATGAACCACTGAATAGCTTTTTAAATAATTATGAAAAAGATAGATGAAAAATATGACATTAATACTGATTTTACAAAGAATGCTCACAATTTTGGATGAAATAGCCTAATTTTCAAATTGCATTCATTTCTTCTTTTTCTAATTTAGATGTTATTCTTTATTATCTTATATCTAATGTTGCCACCTTTTGTTTTTAGTTTAGTTTTTTTTTTTTCTGTTTTTTGGGTCACATCCGGTGACGCTCAGGGGTTACTCCTGGCTATGCGCTCAGAAGTCACTCCTGGCTTGGGGACCATATGGGACACCGGGGGATCGAACCGTGGTCCGTCCTAGGCTAGCGAAGGAAAAGCAGGCACCTTACCTCTAGTGCCACCACCTGGGCCCCACCTTTTGTTTTTATTAGCTTCTTACTTTTCCTGACCATGCCCATGATCTCTTCTCTCTCTCTTTCTCTCTATCTCTATTTATCTATCTCTCTCTTCCTCTCTCTCTCTTTCTGTGTGACTTCTGGCATATTTGGGGTCCATAATGTTATCAAGTGATTGAATCTAAGAAGACAACTTAAAAAACAAATGTATTATCCTCTGGTCATCAGTCCTTTCTTTATTTTTTTTTTGGGGGGGGGTCACACCCAGCAGCACTCAGGGGTTACTCTTGGCTCCATGCTCAGAAATTGCTCCTGGCAGGCACGGGGGACCATATGGGGCACTGGGATTCGAACCGATGACCTTTTGCATGAAAGGCAAGCGCCTTACCTCCATGCTATCTCCCGGGCCCCAGTCCTTTCTTTATTGAGATGGATTTTCTTTTAAAGTTTCCCTTTCGATCACCTTGCACTCAAAGGATTTTCTATATTTTAAAGTCTTATACTTGAGTTTGACCCTTTTACTTCAAGAACTGGGAATGAAAGTTCGTGGCATTTCTTGATTTCTCTGAGTTTTCTAAAACACAAATTCAGTTATTAGGGGCAGGGATTATTGCACCAGACATAATATGTATCCCTGGAATGTCGATCCAGGTGCCAGAAAATTGCAGGCCAGTAGGAAAATGGTGTAATCTGTGATTCCATCTGGCCCATGAATTTCCAGTGGCCTTGCTTATAGATTGTCAGAACTGTTCATTAAGTTTGTTGTGAAACCAAAGGCTTAATATCTGTAATTTAGAGGGTTCAATAGGCAGTTAAATTGAGTGAAACTATTTTTGAATGACTACTCCAGTTTCAGAGAAATAGCCGACATTGCAGCTCCGAAGAGCTACATTGGAGGCAGCACCGGGATTTAAAATTATTTATAGTTCCTTTAGAAAAAGGCTTTGCTATGCTAACTTGAGAAACTTTTTTTCCCCCTTTCTAATTTCTTTTTAACAAAAGCTTGAGTGCTGACAAAAGGAAACATTTCTAAAGGCAGATAGGTTATCAGCCACCACCACATAACTTCAAATGATTCAAAAGGAGCAAAGGTTGATTGTGTTTTCTGTTTTTGTCTTTTTCAGATCGGTGGTTTATCTGAAAATTCATGCTCCATGGTGCAAATGTGTTTTCTGGGAATGCATGTGTTGAAGCCGCCTGTTATGTATTGCATAGATGATAAAAGTAGATTCCTTAAAAGGAGGAACTTTTGTGTAAAGTCATAAGGTCGTTTCTAAGCTATTCCTTAGACATTTTGCCAGAAACAGAGATAGTTGGGCACTATTATTTTAGGACCAGGTTGTTGATTTCAAAAGATGTTACAAGACTTAACACTTACCTTGCATGAATGAGACTCAGGTTAAATTCATAACACTAACAACGACAACAGCAACAACAAAAAATAGTGCCGATAGCATCTGAAACTAATTTTTCCCTGATCATTTTTCATGATGTTGGTCAGAAATGATGAAGGATCAGAGTGACACTCAAACAAGTAGATATGATTGTGTGATCCCCTGAAAAGAAAGTGCAAAGTGGCTGTGGCTTGGCTGTGTCCTTATAGAACCTGGAATCATCTCCACTCAACCCTCAAACTTTGTCCTGAGTATCTGGAAATAGATTTCTAGACAATGACAAGAGAATCTTTTTTCCTTTTAAGTTTTAATTAAATTTGTATATACTAATACACCATACAATTCTAGCTATACAACAAATATTGTTAACTCCCTCTCCCAAAGATATCTTTCTTTCCTTCTCAGAGAAGCAAAATGAACTTTTGTCAGAGCTGCAATGTGTCAGGAAAAAAGAATTAGGGATATTGATATATTCTGCTTTTCTTACAACTGGGTGACACATTATAACAAAGGAGAAGCAAATAAAAATTAACTGGAAATTTCTGGGAAAGTTTGTTTTCTGGAAATAGGGACTCCCTTTCCACTCCTCCCCCTTTCTTATCATCTTCCTTCCTGAAGTTAGGTCATGAGCTGGAGAGAAAGAGAAACAAAGAGAGAAAGAGCTTTCCTTTTTAAAATAAATAAATCTAATGATAATAGAACAGAAAACTAGAACAGAGAAAATATGTATGTGTATATATATTTAATAAAAAATGGGAAGATAACAAGATTATAATGACTATAGAGAGTTTCAGTTAGGTATCAGATTCAAATACCTTTTTAAGAATTAAAAGAATATGCAATTTCTTTTCTTTTTTTTGGGGGGGGGCATACCCATTTGATGCTCA
Source organism: Crocidura indochinensis (assembly GCA_004027635.1). Taxonomy (NCBI): domain Eukaryota; kingdom Metazoa; phylum Chordata; class Mammalia; order Eulipotyphla; family Soricidae; genus Crocidura; species Crocidura indochinensis. The sequence continues at coordinate 2,784 of PVKC010026295.1, read as the reverse complement.
GGGGTTACTCCTGGCTAAGTACTCAGAAATTGCCCCTGGCTTGGGGGGACCATATGGGACGTCGGGGGATCGAACTGTGGTCTTCCTTGGCTAGCGCTTGCATGGCAGGCACCTTACCTCTAGCGCCACCTCACCTGCCCCAAAACAAAACAATTTCTGTCAGTGGTTTTTTTGTTTTGGGGTCACACCAGGCAGCGCTCAGGGGTTACTCCTGGATCTACGCTCAGAAATTGCTCCTGGAAGGCTCAGAGGACCTTATGGGATGCAGGGATTCAAACCACAGTCCTTCTGCATGAAAGGCAAATGCCTTACATCCATTCTATCTCTATAGCCCCAAGAATATGCAATTTCTATAGAATATTTTCAGTACCTAATGCAAACAAATAAACAAAAGAATAGACTAAATGCAAGACACAAAACCTCTAAGCAAACTGTTCAATATTTTAAAAATATAAGCAATTAATTTCGATAAGTGACAATAAAATTTAGTGCATAAATTTAATTATGAAGCAATATTATTTAATGACTTTTTCATATGTATTCATTGTGATCAGACATTGCTGTTTGGCATATAACTTTAGGCATAATGGAATAGATTTAGACTGTTTTGTTATTGTTTTCTTGCAGTTATCTGTTTTCGTTTTTGTTTTGAGGCCATACATGGTGAAGCTCAGGTGTTACATCTAGCTTGGAGTTCGGAATCACTTCTAAGTGCCAACCACATAGGATGGAGATCCAACCTGGGTCAACTGCATATAAGGCAAACACCTTACCTGCGGTACTATCTCTCTGGATCTTCCCAATTACATTTTTTAAATGAACTTTGGATATGTTTATGTCTCTAAACACTCATGTGAGTTTTCATTGCATCCATTTTACTAATACCCATACTTTTAAAAGTCATTTTTAATGGTTATTATGATTTTATTTGATTGTCTCAATCTATTTTGATGGTTTTTTCAACATCTTTCCATCACTCAGTAGAGCATAATAAAAGCTTTTTTCCTGAGTGCCCAGAACACTCCAACAGCTGGATGGGTGCATTTTAGTTTTATGCAGTTCCATATGAAAGTTGGCAAGCCCAGGTATGGGCAGAGATGAAAGGTGGGGAGCTAAAAGAGTCAAAGGTAGAGAAGGATTTGACCAAAGGGATCTGTATTGGGTGGCACTTCTAGGTGAGGTATGACATTCTCCATAGAGGCTGCCAGAGTCATGCCTACCCAAAGCCTACATACAGTGGATTTTTTTGCTTACAACTGGAGGAAAAAGAGTATGGGAACAGGTGTTTACTGATATATCCTTAAATAGTTCCTTTCTCCCCTACAAGTAGGTCGGGTGGGGATGTGGCAGTTCTAATCACATATGATATGGTTCAACGTCCTGTTATTTCCCTGCAGTTTAGACTTAGTGCTGTGGCCCAACATTCACTATCTTCAGGCCTAACATGCCCTTCTCCTGTTAGCGGGGGCAGGAACCCCCTGATTTTTAACCTCAGCAAGCCTTACATAGTCCTGGAAACCCATATAGTCAAGTAAGCCCAGCTGGAGTGATCCCTTAGTACATAACCAGGGGTAAGCCTCCACCCAGGTTCCCCCCAAAATAGACAGAATGCCTTTTTTTTTTTTTTTTTTTTTGGATTTTGAATCACACCCAGCAATGCTCAGGGGCTACTCCTGGCTTTACACTCAGAAATCGCTCCTGGCAGGCTCGGAGGACCATATGGGATGCCGGGATTCGAACCACCGTCCTTCTGCATGCTATGTCTCTAGTCCCAGACAGAATGCTTTTTATAAAATAAAACACCAATTTGTAACATTTTCTAAAAATTATGAAAACTATAACTAAGTTATTTTTAGTTTTATTAATCAAAACTTGTTATGTAGACACATAACAAGCATATTTAATGGCAATACAGTAAATGAGAGCAAGGTAAGTATGCCTGCTCTCACCGCTACTATGGAAACACTAACAAGTAAAACAAGATATGAATAATGAAGCCAGAGTGATTGTGCAGTGGTATGGTGCTTGCCTTGCACACAGTTGACTTGTGTTTGATCTCCAGCATCTTATGTAGTTCACTGAGCTCTATCAGGTATGATCCCTGAGTGTAAACCCTGAACACAATTGGGTGTGGCCCTACACCAAAAGAATTGTAGTTATTCAGATCAAGAGAAAAGTAAGATGAAAATAAAGAGAATTTAGAGAGGAAGAACTAGCGAGATTTGATGAATTTATTAATATGTTTTTATAAAATCACCATGCTATTGGATGACAAGTCAAAAATTTTATTTAATTTTTCATTCAATACTATATCCAAGAGATCCATTCTATGTCAATAATAAATAATTACGTTGATATCTACCTTCATCTTTTTTTTTAGATTATCTCCAATACTAGAATTTTTGCTAATCTAGTATGGGAGATAATCTAACATCAAACCATCTTTCCACTGATGGGCATTTAATTGTTTTTATTGTTTTTCAATTATAAAATTCTGCCACAGACATTAGTTCTAACTCTCTACAAATAAAAAAGTCCTATAATATGGTTGTATTAATATTTAATGAAAAAACATTAAAAATAAATTATTTTATATATTAATGAACAAGTAGATCAATCATGCATTTTATAGGGTATTAAAGCAAAAACAGTCTTAGAACAGAAAATTAGGATTTAAATGTTTCACAAGGGCTTTCAATGTCCTTTAAGTTTCCTTCCTTCCTTCTTTCCTTCCTTTCTTCCTCCCTTTTTCTTTCTTTCCTCCTTTCCTTCCTTCCTTCCTTC
>PVKC010026294.1:0-16162 GCA_004027635.1 Crocidura indochinensis | reverse complement strand
GAAGAAGAAGAAGAAGAAGAAGAAGAAGAAGAAGAAGAAGAAGAAGAAGAAGAAGAAGAAGAAGAAGAAGAAGAAGAAGAAGAAGAAAACACAAACACATAATAGAGAAAACATGGGGTCAGGGAGCTTACAGCCTCATGGACTGAGAGCTCTAAATCTTTACTCACAATACTTATTATTTTATTTATTTATTTATTTTGGTTTTTGGGTCACACCCGGTAGCGCTCAGGGGTTACTCCTGGCTCCATGCTCAGAAATTGCTCCTGGCAGGCACGGGGGACCATATGGGGCACCGGGATTCGAACCAATGACCTTTTGCATGAAAGGCAAACGCCTTACCTCCATGCTATGTCCCGGGCCCCACAATACTTATTTTTTAAGATGGAAAACACGCAAAAAAGGTCAAACATTAGCAAAAGGTTTGCTTATCTATGTTTTTTTTTTGGGGGGGGGTTCACACCCGGCAGTGCTCAGGGGTTACTCCTGGCTCCATGCTCAGAAATTGCTCCTGGCGGGCACGGGGGACCATATGGGACACCGGGATTTGAACCAATGACCTTTTTGCATGAAAGGCAAACAAACGCCTTACCTCCGTGCTATCTCCATGGCCCCGCTTATCTATGTTAATTTAATCTATCAAAGAGGTCTGTAGTAACTAATGTAAAAATCTTTGAATTGTCTTCTTCTAGAAGAGGGGTCAGATAAAAGAGTAAATACAAGACCCCACCAATATGGCATTCCATAAGGCATTGACATTTGCAAATTAGTAATTAAGGGTTCCTAAATTACCATTACAGTTTCTCTCCTCAGACTGTCATCTTTCTGGCTAAGCATATTTATCATCTAAATGTCTGTATATACAAAAAGACATAGCCATAGTGACTGCTGGACTTCCAGTTCTGAGTAGCATCCATCATGTTTAAACATTACTAAACATTAAAAATTACTATGTTTAATAATAAATTTGATTTAATGAGCTATGTATCCCTTAGGATGGTCAAAGACTCTAATTACTGTTTGGGATAACCTTTCCTTATTTAACTATATATGATGATAGTTTTACTGGATATAGGATCCCCCTTCTCTGGATACAGAGACCAAAATCAAATATTGTTTCTGGGTATGTTTGAATAGATCTCCAGGTGAGATTAATCTTTGATTTGTTGAGCAAACTAAATGGTTTATCTCTGGTTGAATGAACACTCACTGAGCTTTTGCTTTGCTTTATTTTGAGGACATATACAGCTGTGTCCAAGACATACTAGTAGCTCGTGGAGCTCAGCTGATCATATGTGGTGTCCACAATGGAACTGGGATAGCTTGCATGCAAGACAAGCTCTTTATCACTCTGCCTCAATTTCAAGCTTGATTCATCCGTCACTGTGAGCTGCAATAGATCAATCTCTTCTTCATGTCTCTTTGTGGACTTTTATACCATTGACCTTCCCAGTCTGAAAAAACCTTCACGTTGAGAATTATATCACTGAATTTCTGGGATTCCAGCTGATTGATAACAGAGAGAAGCTTCAGGATGTCACAAATTTCTCAAATGTACATATAAATACTTCATGATTTTTATAGAAGATGAGCTAATATATTGCACTATAAATGTTTGTTATAGCCCACTATAGGGGTAGAAAAGACTATTGTTTATCTAGATAATTGGAAATTATTTGAGTCTAATATCTATATATTGGGGTGGGATGATATTGTGTTGAAGGGTTACTCCTGATTCTGAGCTATATCACTTTGGTCCCTACAAGCTCTGTTTTTTTATATATTCATCTACAATAACTTAGTTATGTAGAATGTAAAAGTCTGACTAGAATCAAACTTGAGAATGTTAGGCCAATGAAACAGAACACAACTGACCTGGGTTCATTCTCCAGAAACTTAAAATCTGCCAGGAGTAATACCTGAGTGCAGGACCAGGAGTAAGCTCTGAGAATACTGGCTATGATAAAAAAAAAAAAACAACTAAGTGTATTTATGAATGTACATATAAATAAAATAATACAACATGATATCACTTAAACAAATATTAAAATGTGATTTATGCAGATTGTGTGGAAAAAGAGGATCATAAAAGGTTATTAGTTTTTAGCTATTAAGTGAATAATATATGTGAGCCTAGGATAAAATACAGGGGCACTAATTGGTAAAACTTTGTATAATTGACATATGTTATTATGGTATAAATTCAAACAAAAAGCCTCATATAAATGTGAAATGGTGATGTATGTGCAAATTAAATAGATGGGGGAAATCTGTTCATGATATGTATATAAATACATGTCAGAGAGATAGCATAGTAGGCAGGATTATTGTTTTGTATGCAAGTGACCTGGGCTTGAATCCTGCACTGCATATGGTCCCCAAATTCTGGCCAGAAATGAGTAAGATCTAAGTTCAGTGGGTGTAGTCTTCCAAATACATATGTATACATAAGTTAATGCATATAATTTGCATACATGAATACATAGTGCAATTTATATACAATACCTAAACATACAAATGAAGTATATAGTAATATATAAATCTGGATATATAGGCTTAGATTCTCTTAAATTATATAAATTAACAACAGATTGTTATACACCCTTGTAAAAAATATGTTGTATTTTTGAATGCAATATAACATGCACAATTGAAGGAATATATTGTTGTCACCAAGAATACAAATCAAAGGTATACTTCAATATTAGGTAAAATATGCTTTAAACATTAATTACTAACACTATGAAACCAATTCATTTATAGAGATTTATTTAAAATAAGGGGTCAAATGTGTTCACAAACCTATACTGTTGTTCCTAAATAAGGAACATTTGGCCACTCCTAGACCAAAACTATTAGGCCACTTTCAGAATTTGTATGTATTCATAAAATTTAGCATCAATATGTAGTGGAATGAGTAGTAATTTTAAAACTAATTTCCACATGACTTCCAAAAATTTAGCACCTTTGGACTGCTCTCTCTGCTCAGTAGACTGTCCAACTATCACAAATGTTCTCAAGCATTACTTATAGGGCTTTAGGTCACTCCAAAAGGTATTTTGTCAATGGGATTCACAATTAAATACTCTCATCAAAAGATATGGTGTTATATGAGCTTTGTGCTAATAAATAGCTGCTAGGGTCATCCTGAAATCCATATAACATTTCTTTAGCATGGGGCCAGAGAGGTGGTGCTAGAATTAAGGCATCTACTTTGCAAGCACTAGCCTGGGACAGACTGTGGTTCGATCCCCCGGCATTCCATAGGGTTCACCCAAGCCAGGGGTGATTTCTGAGCACATAACCAGGAGAAACCCCTGGCAAACCGTTGTGCCCCCAAAAATATCCCCCCCAAAATCCCCAAATCCAACAAATATATTTATCATTTCTAAAATACTATGTGTAAAGGTGTGGAGATTGCTGATATGTATATATATATACGTTGCATGGGAGCTCCAGGTTTGATTCTGGCATCACAGATACTGAAACAATACTAGAAGCAATTCTGTACATCGTAAAAAGAGTAAACACTTGAATAAAGTTGGTTTTGGACTTAAAGACGAACCAATTTTAATAGGATACCTGGTTCCTTATAATTATTAATTCTCTGAGAAGAGACAAGGAAAATTAGTAATTAAATAGTGAAAGACTATTATTTTATCTTTACAATTTAAGTATAATTCCAACAATAAGAGGAAGATACAAAACTATACTATTAAAATGTTAATAAATGTTCAAGTCAATATAATGTTACTTTCTTTCTTTGAAAATGATGCTTCCCAAGGTCATTTTTTCATGGAAGCCAATTTTGCATGTAATAGTATCTCAACTGTGGAATATAAAACAAATCTCTGCAATAAAATAAGCTCTAAGGGAAACTTACAGATATATCAAGAGTGTTTATTTCAAGATATGTTGCTTTTTCCCCAGAGGCAATAAATATAGCCATGCATGACTGAAGGCAAATGGTGAATATGGCTAACTAAAAATCTAGCAAAAGCAGCAAAACTAAGGAAAAAGATCATAACTAAAAACAGAAAAATAGCAACTTTGGGAAAGGAAGTCTAAGGAGAATGAAAGTGTACCATCAAAATCAAGGACTTGAACCAGCAAGCCCACACCAAGGGTAGTCATCCCCTTGAGGTCTTTAAATGAATTTGGAATGAAAGAAACAACACAATCATAAATTTTTCCTAGTTAAGTCAAGATACGAATAGTGGGGGCAGAAAATAGTATTGAGTTAAATTTTTCCCCAAAGAGAGAAAAGTGAAAGAAAAGTTTGAAGAAATTACATGTAGATAGGTACAATTCAATCTTTAAACAAATGAGAAGAGTTAGAAGCATAGTGTTGGGAGGACATTTGCCTTGAATACCTTCTTCAACAGGGGTTTGGCCCCTGGCATCTCTTATGGTCTCCTGAGCACTATTATAAATAATTGCTATGGGTAGGGTCAGGAGTAAGCCTTGAACATGCTCAGTGCTCTCTGCTCTCTCACCTCAAAATATGAGAAATAGGGGCCCGGGAGATAGCATGGAGGTAAGGCGTTTGCCTTTCATGCAAAAGGTCATCGGTTCCAATCCTGGTGCCCCATATGGTCCCCTGTGCCTGCCAGGAGCAATTTTTGAGCATGGAACCAGGAATAACCCCTGAGCACTGCCGGGTGTGACCCAAAAACCATATATATATATATATATATATATATATATATATATATATGAGAAATAGCCCAATTATGGTTACCTCAAAGATTTTGAAGATTCAAAAAGGTATAAAAGAGAAGAGTGACAAATAGAAGAAATCAGCTGTATGGTTAGAAAGATTGAGAAACAGCTATTATTTATAAACCACTCATAATTGCAATGAGTAGCATTGTCAGGTCAATGAGAAAAAGACATTAGGCATAAATATAAATTTTTATATGACTATTTGACTCATGCAGAATTAAATAAGAATTAAAGCATAAAAAGCACAGCTTGGTGAGTGAACATGAAGTTGAATTTTTCTAGAAAAAAACACAATCTTGGACTTTGGATGGAAAATACAAATTAAGGAACCTTAACACTCACACCATGGCAAATGACTTCTTTCTTTCCTTTTTGTTTGTTTGGGGCCACAGCCAGCTCTGCACTTAGAAATTGCTCCTGGTAGCCTGGGGACAGATGGGAGGCCAGAATCAAACCCAGGTTGTCTGCAGGCAAAGCAAACACCTTACCCACTGTGCTATTGTTCTGGCCCCACAAATGCCTTCTTAATTTGATTTCAGAAATGCATTGCTGTTAATTTTAATAGCTATTTCTCCAGTTTATTTTTCCAGTAGGCATTGGCTTATACAAATTTGTTCTGAAACTACATTCTAAGAGAAAAAAGTGAGCTTCTAATTTTAATGTAAGTTTCAGAAATTTTTAATTTTAAAATAAGTTTCAGAAATGTAATATTTCAGAAATATGTTACATATTTCCTAAATTAAAAAATTTATTATCACTTCATCTTCCATCCCATTACATTATTAGTATGATTGCTTTCCCTATATTGGATAGGTCTTCTGCATCTCCAAATCTTTCTTTCATGTTATTCTGTCTTCTTTATAGTAAAGAATATTTGATACAAGGATAATTGTTACAAGGATATATGATTACCACATGTGTAATACCACATATTTTTGGTTTGTTCTGTAAGTTTCTGGGTCACCCCTGGTGGTACTCAGGGCTTACTCCTGACTCTACAATCAGGTCTTACTCCTGGTAATAGGCCAAAATGGGTGCTAGAGACTTAACCAAAATCAGCCAAATGTAAAGCAATTGCTCTACCTGATATTCTATCACTCTGACCAAATAAAGGATAACTCCTAAGACTGTCCTCTACTTCACTGATTTCTATTTTCACATTCTCCAATGCCAATATTCTTTTTTTAATAAAGTTTTATTGTGACCAAAGTGCATTACAAATCTTTCACAGAATTATTACATGCAGGATATTCTTTTTATCCTAAACTACTTATTCCATTATCCAATTTCAAGTTCATTTACTGTCATTCCAGATTACTGTGTTGTCTTTATACATTATTTTATATGAAAAGCCACATCTTATATAACTTTTACAAAAGCTTCCAAATAATTTAATAATATGTTGCAAATTTTGCATTGAATAATATTTAGACAAGATTCTTTCTTTAAATTTTCTTCCATTTGTCTTTACAGAAATCTGTCTCCATAAATCTCATGATATTCTTGAATGAAGCATCCTTCAAAAAGGATTGTAATTATTCCTTTCAAGATGTAGAACTCCAATAACAATGGTAACAATTTGGCACATAGAACTTCATGCTATTCATGCCTAGGAGAATTTTCATAATTACAAACATAATTAAAGTCTGGTTTGATATGACTGATATAATAATAACACAATTATGCATGTTAGAGAAGTTAATAGTTAATAATTATGTTATTTTGTTTAAAATCAAATATGCTTAATTGGAAACCTATCAATGTCCTAGTAAAAATTCTTCTCCTTATTCTTCTCTTTTTCCTTCTCTCCTTACTCCTTTTTCCTTCTCCTCCTCATCTCTTCCTCTTCCTCCTCCTTCTCCTTCATCATCTCCTCTTTTTTTTCCTCAAGTATTTTTTTTTTTTTTTTGGTTTTTGGGCCACACTCTGTGATGCTCAGGAGTTAGTTGCTCCTGCCTATGCTCTCAATAATCGCTCCTGTTTTGGGGAACCATATGGGATGCTGGGGGATCAAACTGCAATTCGTCCTAGGCTAGTGCATGCAAGGCAGATGTCTTACCACCTGCACCACCACGCTGGTATCCATCATCTCCTTTTTTACCTCCTCCTCATTCACCTCACATCTTTTTCCACATGTCCCTCCTCCTTACTGCTAATGCTACTGATTCAATTTTTATTTATGTGGAAACAATCTAAACACATAACCAGGGGGTATTTATAATCTCTGAAAAAAATAGAAGAAAAGCCTTCACTGATAATTGTACAGGAAAAGAAAGAGGGAACAATTAACATAGAACCAGAATGATGTTCTGGTTCAAAACTGAAAAATTTCAAAACTGAAAAAGATATACACTGTCTATTTTTTGTCAAGTTTTTAGGAATTTAATACTAGATTTCAAAACATAGACATTAGTCTTTTCTGCTAATAAAGCAGGTATTTTAAAAAATGAAAAGTTAAGGTGAATGTGTTCTATAAATTAACAAAAGGAAAATAAGACTTGTTAAATAAAATTATTTTTGTTCTAACTTATTCTACTAGTTACCTATTATAACACTTTGAGAGCCTGATTGATTGCACAGAAGTAGGGCATTTGTCTTGCAGCGACTGAGCCAGGACAAATGTGAGTTTGATCCCAGCATTCCATAAGGTCCCCCTAGCAGGGAGTGATTTCAGAGCAAAGTCATGAGTAACCTGTAAGCACTGCTGGGTGGTTGTGACCCAAAACAACAAAAATGTAAAATTAAAAAAATTATAAGTCATTTCTTACTCATTATAAATGTTTCTTACTATTGAAAAGAAAATCTTTTCTATACAAGTAAGCATTTTGCTATTAACTCATAAATGTGTGACATTAATATTTAATAAATTATTCAATAGTATGAATTTTAAGCATTATTTTATTAAAAGACAACTTGAGACATGCTATGTGATACTCAAATAATTGCATAAAATATAAGTATAATCTTTGGAGGTTATGAAATTCATGTTATAGGTTTGCCTTATTCACACACATGAAGTTTGTAAAGTACAGAATTAATCCCAAAGGCATGTTAATGTGCTTCTTTGACAACTCTTGTTAACTGTAACAAGGTATTTAAATTGCAGATACCCCGCTGAGTGAATATTCAAAAGGCAGTTGACAGTTCTACACCAGAATAACAGATGTTTCTTTACAGAACCTTACTTGTTTTAATTTTCGATTTACAAAAGATTGGTTTTGTGCTTCCTGAGCACTAGGGAAGAAGTGTGAAGGAAAGGAGGGAAGGAAGGAAAGGAGGGAGGGAGGAAAGGATGGAGGAGGGAGGGAAGAAGGAAGGAAAGATAGGAGAGAAGAAGGAAGGAAGGGAGGAAGGGAGAAAGGAAAAAAGAAGGGAGAGGGAAGGAAGGGATGAAGGGAGAGGGGAAGGAAAGAAGGAAGGGAGGGATGAAGGGAGAGGAGAAGGAAAGAAGGGAGGGAGGGATGGGGAATAAAAAGATGAAGGGAGGAAGGAAAGAAAGAAGAAAGGAAGGAAGGGAGGGATGAAGGAAGGAAGAGAGTAAGGGAGGAAGGGAGAAAGGATGGGAAGAAGGGAGGAATGGAGGGAGGGAGGAAGAAAGGATGGAGAAAGGAAAGGAAGGGAGGATGAAAGAAAGGAAGAAAGGGAGGGTGGGAGGGAGGGAGGAAGGAAGGAAGAGGGGAGGAAGAAAGGTAGGAACAAGGAAGAAGGAAGAAAGGTAGGAACAAAGAAGGAGGAATGAAGGAAGGAGGGTGGGAGGAAGGAAGAAAGGAAGAAGGAAGTAAAGAAGTGAGGGTGGGAGGAAGGGAGGAAGGGAAGATGGGAGGGGGAGGGAGGGAGAAAGGGAGGGAGAAAAAGTGGGAGGGAAGAAAGGAGGGAGGAGGAAGGAAGAAAGGAAGGACCCAAAGTTTTTTTTAATGATTCCTAAGCTTAGATTTTCTTTGTGTTTTCCCACTTTAAATATGAATTATAAATAGAATGCCAGAATTGCTGTTTTGTACCTGACTTATAACCTAGCAGAGTGTATTCATGGATGAAAATTCAAAATATGAATTGGAAAATATTCAACTCATAGCAGCCACTAATTTTTTTCATCCAATGATGATGAGGGGCCAGAGCAATAGCACAGAGGTAGGGTCTTTGCCTTACCTGTGGCTAATCTAGGACAGACCTTGGCTCAATTCCCCCAGTGTCCCATATGTTCTCCCAAGTCAGGCACAATTTCTGAGCACATTACCAGGAGTAAACCCTGAGTGTCACAGAGTATGACCCCTCAAAAGCAAAACAAAACAAATAAATGATCATGATGAATAGATCTTGTACCTTTGAATACTATAATATATACTGTTTTTTTTAGTTTCTTGACTATCTGTAACAAGAAATAGAAATAATGAATCATATGATCTTTCTGTTTAGTTTTCTGAGAAGAAAAACAATGAGTTTTCCACAAAGTTGCATTATTTTATATTTCCTCTACGAAAGGTGAGAGCTTCAAATTCTGTACTTCATGACCAGCACTGATTATTGTCTGTCTGTTTTAATTATACTAGTCATAAGAGGTGTTAATTTGTATATAGTTTTGATGCTGAGCTCTCTCTCCTAATGACTAACAGCTATAAAACCTCTATTATATATATGTACAATGTCCAAAAATTTTATAGCAATTTTTCTAGGTTTTAGTCACTGGGATCACTGTACATATATTTTTTGCTTATTTTATGAGATTATTTTTGAATTTTTAAGAAATTATCTCTAAATAAATATCTTCTTGGTATGCAATATATATTATTACTAGAACATATATAAATTTATAATTAAATTAATCTGTGTATGAAACATATGATGTGCATTATGTCATACTATGATACATAAACATTTTTTCTTTTTTTTTTGTCCCCTAAAATCCCAATACAGACCAGGCAAGGGTCTGGGTTGAGGTGTATATGGGGTGCATTTACTGTACCTCTTCTTTGTATACAGTCAGTGTGAAGAACACAGTCTGTGGTAAGAATTGGGAGGCCTTATTTTTTTTCCTTTTCTTTTTTTTTGATTTTATTTTTTTAACTTTTTTTTCATAATTCATAGACTATATTTTACAATTCTCAATAATGTGTTTTAGAAAAATTAATTTGATATATTCCTCTTTTTATTAATCTATTTATGTAAGCACCATAATTACAAACATATTTGTGGAGTGTTTTAGTCATAAAAAGAAAACCCCCTTCAACCATTCACATGGCAAAATTCACACTGTCAATGCTCATAATCATCCTTCTCCCCCACTCCCTTCCTATATTCAATATAGGCATCATTTTTCTCTCACACATGAACATTGTCATAATAGTTTATAGTGTAGTTATTTCACTAACTGCACTCACCACTCTTTGTGGTAAGCTTTATATTGTGAGCTGGTCCATCCAACCCTCATCTCTATTATATCTGGGTATCATTACAATAATCTTTTATTTTTCTTAAATCCCACAGATGAGTGAGAATATTCTGTGTCTATCCCTCTCCTTATGACTTATTTCACTCAGCATAATACTTTACAGAAAGTATTATATTTATTTTCCAGAAAGTATTATATTTCACTCAGCATAATACTTTACAGAAAGGCTGCATAATATTCATTGTGTGTGTGTACCACAGCTTCTTTAGCCTCTTATCTGTTGAAGGGCATCTGCATTGTTTTCAGATTCTAGTTATTATACAAAGCACTGCAATGAATATAGGTCTACAGAAGGCAAGTTTGTATTGTTTCTGTGTTTGTAGAGTATATTCCTCAGAGAGTGCTATAACTGGGTCAATTGGGAGCTCAGTTTCCAGTTTTTTGGGGAATCTCTGTATTGTTCTTCATAAAGGTTGGACTAGACAGCATTCCCACCAGCAATGAATCAGAGATCCTTTCTCTACACATCCACACCAACACTGATTGTTCTTTTTATTTGTGATGTGTGCTTTCTTTGTGATGTGATTTGTGATGTCTCTGTGGCATGAGATGGTACCTCATTGTTGTTTTAATTTGCATCGCCCTGATGATTAGAGATGTGGAGAATTTTTTCATGTGCCATTTGAACATTTGTATTTCTTTTTTGAATTAGTGTCTGTTCATTTCTTCGATGGGGTTAGATGTTTTTTTTTTTTTTTGGTTTTTGGACCACACCCGGTGACGCTCAGGGGTTACTCCTGGCTATTCGTTCAGAAGTCACTCCTGGCAGGCACGGGGGACCATATGGGGAACCGGACCGGGGATCGAACTGCGGTCCATCCTAGTTTAGCGCAGGCACCTTATCTCCAGCGCCACCGCCCTGCCCCCACAGAAGTTTTTTTCTTATGTTTTGTCAGTACCTCATATATTATCTGATGTGTATTGGGTGAACAGTTTCTACTATTATTAGGGTGGTCTTTGTATCCTAGTCACTATTTCTTTTGAGCTTATGAAGCTCTCAGCTTAATATAGTTCCATCTGTTTATCTACACTTATTTCAAGAGTGCTGTTTCCTCCTTGGACATGACTTTAGTCTCAATGTCATAGAGCATTTTACCTAGGTGTTGTTCTAATTACCTTCTGATTCTGGGTCTAATATCAAGGTCTTTAATCCTTTTGGATTTGACCTTTATGCATGGTGTTAGATGGAGGCCTGAGTTCACTTTTTTGCATGTAGCTGACCAATTGTTGCAACACAACTTTTTGAAGAGGATTTCCTTGCTCCATTTTGTATTTATTGTTTCTTTATCAAACATTAATAGAGTGTATGTCTGGGGAGTAGTTTCAGAATACTTATCTATTCCATTGATCTGAGAGTCTGTCTTTATTTGCTATCTGGATGTCTGTTTTAATGATTATTGCTTTGTAGTATAGTTTAAAGTTGGGAAAGTCATGACTCCCTTATTTTTTTCTCCTAAGGTTTGCTTTCTTCACATATGTTGATATGACAATATGGTTTTTATTTTTCCTTTTGTTGATATGCTGTACAATTTTTATTGATTTACCTATGTTAAACTATACTTGCATTCCTGGAATGAAACCTACTTGTTCATGGTGTATGACCTACTTGATGAGGTATTGGATCCTATTTGCCAGGATTTTGTTGAGGATATTTGCATCATTGTTCATCAGAGATATTAGTCTGTATTTTTCTTTTTCCTTTTTTTTTTTTTTTTTTTTTTTTTTTTTTTTTTTTTTTTTTTTTTTTGGTTTTTCGGCCACACCCAGTGACATTCAGGGATTACTCCTGCTTTGCACTCAGATATTGCTCCTGGCTTGGAAGACCATATGAAATACCAATGATTGAACCACACTCAATTTCGCTCAGGCTCTCAGCTCAGAACTCATTCCTTGCAGTCTTCAGGGACCATATAAGATACATAGAATTGAATTCTGGTAGTCCTGCCATCAGCCAAGTGCAAGGAAAAAGCCCTAACTCTGTGCTATCACTCTGGCCCTAGATCTTTTGTATACTATTAATATATTAACATTCATACTTAGTATACTTAACATAGATGTTCTAGCACAAATTTTATTCTTAGTATTTTTTTCATTTGCACTTTGTAGTTATAGTCTGCATATTTTTGTTCCTTTAAATAATCTTGTAGATACAATGCTTTTATAACTGCTTTTTCCAATTGTCAACTGTAGGCATATGGAAACAGAACTCATTTTATCTTGATTTTATGCCATGAATATTTTACTTCAGTCATTACTATGATCTTGCTTATTTGGATTCGACAGAGGGGAGAAGAATCAATTTACTGTATATAGAGTCATATCATCTATTAAAAGAGATGGTCTCGTTTATTCCTTTGAAACTTGAATGTTTTGCGTTTCTTTAACATCTTAATTCTCTCCCTAAAATTAAAAACAGAATGATGCTACATTTCAGTGGTAAGAACCGATATGTTTGTTGTTTTCCTGATCCTAGAGAAATAACTTTTAGCCTTTCATTGTTCAGAAGATATTAGCTATAAACTCTGATTGAAGAACATTTCTTCTGTACTAAGTTTTCAGGAATTTGTTTGTTTGTTTGGGTCACACCAGTCAGCTCTCAGGGGTTACTCCTGGCTCTACATTCAGAAATCACCCTTGGCTGGCTCACAGGCCCATATGGGATGCCAGCAATCAAATCGGTGTCCATCTAGGATTGACTGAGTGCAAGCAAACGCCTACCATGGTGCTATTGCTCCAGTCCCTCAGGGAATTTTTGTTGTTGTTGTTGTTGTTTTGTTTGGGGGACAAACCTGAAAGTTCTTGTTCTGAGCTCAGAAATCACTTCTGTCAGGCTCGTGGTCCCATATGGGATGCCAGGGATCAAACCCAGGTTGAACCCAGGTCAACTGCATACAAGGCAAATGTCCTACCCTCTGTGCTATTACTCCAGCCCCGAGTTTTCAGGAATTATTTTTTTTATCATGAAATAGCATTAGATTATGTTTATTTTTCCCCTGTGTTAATTTTTTTCCTTTGCTCTATAATCTGGTGTTTAACAAAGATTGGTTTTCTTTTAACAATTAATCACTTTTGGATTTCTGAGATAAATTACACTTGATCACGTTTGTAAGTCTACTGACATAATTTTGATTACAGTTCAATTTAGCAATATTTATTTAAATATTACATTCATATTCATGAGGAATATCAGTTTGTAACTTTCTTTTACTGTGATGCCTTAATTTGATTTTGATATTATGTTTGAGGCCAGCTTCACAGAAAGCATTAGGGTATGGTTCCTTTTCCCTTGTATTATTGCCAATTGGTATTTATTTCCTTAGTTATTTGATTAAATTTACCTATCAAATTACCTGGTTCTGAAATTTTAGGAATACTAGTAGCATCCCTTTAAGATTCAAACTCAACAGAACTTAGTCAAACCTTTTCCTTAAGCATGGAGAGGACAACTATCCTATAGAAACTTTTTATTTAAATGATAATAAATGCATAAAATAGCTTGTTTATAAGAATGATAATTCATTAATAAATAAACATAAGTGGTAGTGACTTAAATATTTGCATATTTTGAATAATAAAATCTATTTGTTTTATGAATGTATTTGAATCATCATTGTGATTTATCTCTTAAAGTTCATTTAATATTTTGCTGGCTAGTTTGGATACCTTCAAATTTTTTAGGAGTTTCTTCAATTTATAGAACATATCTATTCCACTAAAATTTATTCTATCTAGCCTCCTCTTATAATTCTTATTTTGTCCTATCTTTTTGGGAAAGTTTTGGGGCCACACCTGGTGATGCCCAGGCTTATCCCTTGCTGTACATTCAGGAACCACTCATGGCAGTGCTTAGATTCCACAAAGGGACTTAATCCAGGTTGGGTCCATGGAAGACAATTGCTTTACCAGCTCCACTATCGTTAACCCTACAGTCCCTCTTTTCTACTTAGGTAAGAAGCAATATTGTTACATTTAGATTGGGTGTGATTTATTTATATCATTTTTTGTCTTTCTAAAAGTTTGTTGAGGATTTGTATTTTTAAGGAAATATAAATTTGAAATGATATTTAAAGCCATGGAAAAAAGTAGAAATTTTCAAAGCATATTATCATTGAAGGAAGTCAATCTGAATAGCCTATGTTCTGCACAATTGCTTCTGGATAGTTTCTTGGAAAAGATAAAATTTTAGAGGCAGTAAAAAGATCAATGGTTGTCAGGCTTGAAGGAGAGAGAGATGAATAAGCAAATAGAGAAAGATTTTAAGACAGTAAAACTATTCTATATGATAATGCAATGGTGAATGTACATTGTCTCATTTGTTATTATTCTTTTGTTAAAACTTAAGAATATACCACACTAAATGAATCTTATGTATACATTGAATTTTTACATTTGATGATGTATTGATATTGGATTTCAATTAATAAATTGAAACAAATGTACCCAGTGAT
The DNA here is from genome assembly GCA_004027635.1 of Crocidura indochinensis. Classification (NCBI taxonomy): domain Eukaryota; kingdom Metazoa; phylum Chordata; class Mammalia; order Eulipotyphla; family Soricidae; genus Crocidura; species Crocidura indochinensis. The sequence continues at coordinate 1,546 of PVKC010026294.1, read as the reverse complement.
CTAGGTTGTTAATACATTAAAAAAACTGTGCTGAGGAGGTAAGTATATTGGAGGCTTCTTTGTGACCTGTGATTTACTTTTCTATAAATCTCAAAGAAATAAAATGTACCCTTTAAAATACTTTATAAAGAGAAATAACTATTATTCTTGGGAGAATAGTGCAAAAATAATAAGAAGGTTTGAAAGCCTAAAATATCTATTAGCAAAATTGTCTCATTGGATACTTTAATAGAAACCTAAACCAATAAACTTACTGACCAGTTCTGAAAAATTATATATTTTATACACCCATTTTCAGTTTTTGATGCTTCATCATTTGTGGTTTTCCACAGGAATATCTTGAGATGGAGTATAAACCATCCTGCAAGTAAAAATGAAAAGTGACCATATTTTTTTATTAAGTTTAGCTACATATACTGTTTTTAATCAATATGCTGCATTTTGTGAATAATAGAAAATTTCTGTCATGCTTGTCATTTATTGTCGAATCAAATGATAAAATTTAAGCAAAGGGGCTGGAGAGGTAGCGTGGAGGTAGGGCATGTTTGCCTTGCATGAAGAAGGACAGTGGTTCAAATCCCAACATCCCATATGGTCCCCGAGCCTGCCAGGAGCGATTTCTGAGTGTAGAGCCAGGAGTAATCCCTGAGCGCTGTTGGGTGTGACCCAAAAACAAAAACAAAAAAAAAAAACAAACAAAAATACTTAAGCAAAACAAACTAACCACTAAGCTTTATTAGCACTGGATGTATCTTCAATACCCAGACATGGGGTACAAAGGATTCAGGGGAAAGGAAAATCTTCCAATTGGAAAACTGAGCTGAAAATCCACAGACTCCTTGTTCATTGCATTTTTTTCTGGGGAGTTCTCTACAGTCTTAATCCTTTCTCCATTTTGGGATGCATTAAGGCTCATCTAATCTAGCTACTCACAAAATTATTTTAGAAACAAGAGATAAATTATTTTCTGCAGATTCTTTAGTCACATGACAATGTTTTTACTCAAAGAAACTGATCAGAAATATTAGAAAATTATCCTTGTTGTTTTAGCAAATACAATTATTCTAAAACATGCTTTATTATTATGGCACTCTTTAACATTTCTCCAAGTAAATATATCGTGGAAGAAAAATCAACTTGCTGTTTGTGAGCACAACAGTAAGACAGATTCCATTAAATTTAAGTAATGAGTCGAAGAGCAAGCAAACATCGGGAGAATGTTTGGAACCATGCTGACCTTATTTATGTTGTTTTACTCTATAACATCCTAAGATTTAATAATACTTTCCTGTTAGAAAGTTGTAGTAGAGGAAGGAGGACAGCTGACCAAATTCAAAACTATTTGCATGATAAACTTTTGTGGTACTAGTAAATGCATAGAATCAGACACAAATAGAAATTTTAGTCACAGTTGTGTTGAGCACAAATATACAGATCAACATCAAATCATTCAATGACAATTAGTTATAATAGTAAAAAACCCTTTAAAATGGAAACAAAGCATATGTAAGCAATAGATTACCAGCATCTGCCATTTAAATTTGAG
>PVKC010026293.1:0-16162 GCA_004027635.1 Crocidura indochinensis | reverse complement strand
GGGGGGGGGGGCATACCTGGTGACTCTCAGGGGTTACTCCTGGCTATGCACTCAGAAATTGTTCCTGGCTGGGGGGACCATATGGATCTCCGGGGATTGAACCAAGGTTCATCCTGGATCAGCCACATGCAAGGCAAATGCCCCACCACTGCACTATTGCTCCAACCCTCCCATTTAGTTCTTAATCAGGCTATTGGGTTTATTACTGAGGTATTCATAAATTTAAATAGTTACTGTTCAGGCTCTTGTCTGATGGATGGTTTTTCCACTTATCTTCTTGTTGAGCAGGCTGCCTTTTCTCTATAATATAGTATTTTTTGGATATGCAGAAACTTTCTCATTTGTTTATTTTTTTCCTAATAATTCTCTGTTGGATACAAAGCCACAAAAATATATCTATTAGGCCAGTGTTGAAGCACAGACCACCTGTGTTTTCTTAGAGGTGTATTTTATAGGTTCAGTTCCTTTTGATTTGGTTTCATTTTGGACTCAGGAGTGCTCAGGGCTTTGTTCTGGCCCTTTCTTCAAGGATCACCTCTGGTGGTGCTGGGGGACCATATGTGAGGCTGGGGATCGAACCTGGATTTTGTGCCAGGCAAGTGTGCTCTCTGTTAGCTCTGTTGTCAATTCTTAAGTCTGGTGTCAGTTCAAAATGTCTAATCCATCTGAATATTTTTTTGTATGTGGTAGAAGATAATGTAGTTTTATTCTTTTTGACGTGGTTACCCAGTTTCCCAGCAAAGAGACTTTTCTTTTCTTCATGGTATGCTCTTGGCTTCTTTGATATACATTAGTCATTCATATATCTGTGGTTTTGTGTCTGGGCTCTGAATTCTGTTTCACTGATCTCTCTGCCTGTTTTTGGTGGTATGGTATGGAGCTCCAACCCAGATCTCATGCATGCAAATCACATGCTTTACCCCCAAGTCATATCTCTGGCCTCATGTGCTTGGCTTTTATTCCAGTACCATCTAGTTTTTGGTCACTATAGCTTTGTAGTAGAGTTTGAAGTTAAGGAGCTTGAGATTCCTCTTCTTTTGTGGTGGGGAAAAGGGGCATTTGAGTCACACTTGGCAGTGCTCAAGGACTGCTCCTAGCTCAGTGCTCCTAGTGGTATTTGGGAGATTATGTGGGGTGTGGTAGATCATCTGGAGTTCCTGCATGCAGTGCCTGTACTCCAGCATGTTAAGCTCCCCCTGACCTCAAAATTCCAGTTTGCTCATTTCCCTCCCAAGCATTGTTTGACTCTTTAAGTGACGTCTTTTGCTATTTATTACACATTTAAGGATTTTCAGTTACATTTTTGTGACTAATACCATTGCTATGTTGGTACGGGTTGCAATAAATCTACATACTGATTTACGGAAAATAGTCATTTTAAAAATATTGCTTTTATTTATTTATTAATTATTTACTTTGGGGACCACAACCAGCAGCTTATTCCTGACTCTGTGCTCAGAGCTCATTCCTAATAGTGTTCAGGGGCTATGTGTGGTGCCAGGGGTACAACCTGAATTGACCCCATGCAGGGCAAGAGCCTTACTTTCTGGTATCATCTTCTTAGCCCCTATTGCTTCATTTTTGTTGTTGTTTGGGACCACACCTGATGCCCCTTTATGCCTACCCTCTGCACATTTCTTTGGGAGTGGGTTGGTGGTGATAATCTCTCCTAGTAGTGCTGTGGGGAAACCAGGTGGTGCTGGATCGGGATCAAACCTGGGCCTCCTGCACACAAAGCACGTACTTCAGTCCTTTGAGCTACCTACCTGTCCCCAGATATTTATTTATTTATTTATTTATTTATTTATTTATTTATGGTGTTGGGACCACACCTGGTTGCTTTCAGGTGCAACTCCCAGGTGCTGAGGGGGTCACTTGCTCCTCAGTTATGTCATGCATTTTGAACCATTTCTCTAGCCCAAAAGTGAGACTTTTTTTGGTGTGAGGTGGGAATCTGGACCACTTCTCATGATGCTAAATCCCTATATCTGGCTCTGATCTTGTGGGAGAGGGCAGTCCTTTTTTTGCACAGCTGGGAAATGCAGAGCACGACCTGAAAGTGTTGGTCACTGAGCACAGAATTATAAACAAATATGTTGAAGTATCAGGTTACAAAATCAATATGAAAACTGGTTATATCTTCATATGCAAAAAATAAATTAGAAGAAAAAATTTAAAAAGTAGCATTTATGGGGCCCGGGAGATAGCATGGAGGTAAGCCGTTTGCCTTTCATGCAAAAGACATCGGTTCGAATCCCCGGTGCCCCATATGGTCCCCTATGCCTGCCAAGAGCAAGTTCTGAGCATGGAGCCAGGAGTAGCCCCTGAGCACTGCTGGGTGTGACCCAAAAACCAAAAAAAAAAAAAAAAAAAAAAAAAAAAAAAAAAAAAAGAGTAGCATTTATGTATCCAAAAGGGATACATCTAGGCATGGCAATTGGTTTGGTTTTTGGGCCACACCCAGTGTGTTCAGGGATTACTCTGGGCTAAGAATTCAGGAATCGCTCCCGGAAGTACTCAGTGCACCATATCGGATGCTCAGGATTGAATCTGGGTTGGCTGCATATAAAGCAAGTGCCTTCCTCTCTGTATTATCTCTCTGGCCCCTGCGTGACAATTTTATTCTTGGTGTTTTGTTGTTTTGGGGCCACACCCGGTGGCGCTCAGGGGTTATTTTTGGCTCTGTGGTCAGAAATTGCTCATGGAAGGCTTGGGAGACCTTTTGGGATGCCAGGGATGCCGTTCGGCTGCATGCAAGGCAAACACCCTACCCACTGTGTTATATCTCCAGCCCCTGCAGTGACAATTTTAAGATGCTGTTGAAAAAACTGAAGCTACACAACATTGGGGAAGACATTCTGTGCTCGGAAGTCATAGGCATCTGTAGGGATATCCGTCTGTGTCAAGGAATCCTCCGTACAGCAAAGGGTTCACCTTTTCTCCCTGACTCAGGACCCTTTACCCCCCTTTGCCAAATTACTTTGCTCGAATTTTTAATATGCATTAAATAATTATGGTGATATGGAGATCTTTGTCTTATTCCTGATCTTAGAGAAACAGTTTTAGATTTTTTTCATCATTGAGTATAATGATAACTGTGGGTTTCTCATATGTGATCTCTTGTAGTTTTAGTTAGGTGTGTTACTACTAAGCCTGTTTTATTTAAAAAAAAATTTTTTTTTTTTTTTTTGGTTTTTGGGCCACACCCGATGACGCTCAGGGATTACTCCTGGCTATTTGCTCAGAAGTCGCTCCTGGCAGGCACGGGGGACCATATGGGGAACCGGGGAATCGAACCGTGGTCTGCAGGCAAGGCAGGCACCTTACCTGCAGCGCCACCGCCCGGCCCCCTATTTAAAAATTTTTTAAATTAAAATTTATTTTGTTTTTTGGGGGTCACACCTGGCAGTGCTCAGTGCTTACTCCTGACTCTGCATTCAGGGTATAACTCCTGATAGGCAGGGGGAGCCATATGGGATGCTGGGGATTGAACTTCAATTAGTCCCCTGCAAGGCAAGCACCCTATCTGCTGTATTATTATTCTGGTCTCACTAGTAAATCTATTATATAGAGGTTCCCTAAGCTACAGATCTGGGCCTTTTCTTTTCTTTCTTTTTCTTCTTCTTTTTTTTTCTTCCAGTTTTTTTTTTTTTTTTTTTTTTTTTTTTTTTTGGTTTTTGGGCCACACCCGGTGATGCTCAGGGGTAACTCCTGGCTATTTGCTCAGAAGTCGCTCCTGGCAGACACGGGGGACCATATGGGGAACCGGGGGATAGAACCGCGGTCCGTCCTAGGTTAGCGCAGGCAAGGCAGGCACCTTACCTCCAGCGTCACCGCCCGGCCCCCCTCTTCCAGTTTTTTAATTTGCACAAATCTACGGCTTACTATTTTTGTAGGGAGGAGTTGGGCCACACACAGAGGTATTCAGGGCTTACTCCTGGCTCTGTGCTCAGGTGCCACTCTCAGTGGTACTCTAGGGACTGGATGTGGTACTGGGGATCAAACTGATGTCAGCTACATGCAATGCAAGTGCCTCAACTGCTGTACTGTTTTAATATTTGATGCTATAAAATAGTACTTTCGAAAATTTCCAACTGCTAGTATATAAACACTTGGTTTATATACTTTAATCGTATATCTATGATCATGCAACCTGCTAAAGTTGCTCACTAGGTCTAATATTTGTGTTCTCTAATTCTTCATATTTAGTGGGGAAGATTGGGTCACAACTGGCTATGAGCTAACTCCTGGCTCTGAGCTCAATGATCACTCCTGGTAGTGGTTGGGGGTATCATCTGAGGTGCTTTGGATTTGAACCTGGATTGGCCATGTTCAAGACTAATGAACTATCTCTTTGCCCTTTTACAGCTTATCTTCCTTTAGAGATGTCAATAGCTTATTGATATTTCCTTAAACTGTGATAAGGGGGCGAGGGTCAGGAGATATTCCAGTGGTTAGGGCCCATTACTAGTATGCACGGAATGAGGAATTTGATTCCTGACACCACATGATCTCCTAAACATTGCCAGGTATAGCCTTGCAGGCCCCCAAGTATGGCTTGGTGCACCAGGCATTCCTAATACCACAGGGCCTACACTACGGGGCACCCTTGGGCCTTCCAATGGACCATGACCTGGCTGGCCAAGAATTTTGCTGATGGTGCCCCAGACCCCCCTGAGCACTATTTAGGGTATAAACACCCACCCCCAAACTATTAAGTAAGCACAGCCTCCTTCTTGTAAAACTTTGGGGGAACTTGTATTCTGTCATTGTCATGCTTTTGTTCTGGCTTTGGTGGTTCAGCTCCATGCTGTGATCTCTGTTCATTTCGATTTGTAGTAAGTGTGGTGGAAAGCGTGTCCCTGCACGCTCTGTGGCAGAACCAGACTTCCAGGCCAACATCTTTATATTTGTCCCTGCCCTTCACGTCTTCCTCTTTGTCACTGGGACCCTTCTTTACAGAGATTTATGTTTATTATTTATTTAATGGAAAAACTTGCACATATCCAAGCAAGCTAGAAGGAAACCTTACTACATGCCCAGAGTGAAATGACCATTTTAGCTTGTCTGTCCCAACTCTCCTCTTTCTCCTTCTCCTGTTTTTTGGAAGTAATTCAAAACAAATTCACCAAATCTTGTTATTTCACTTCCAATATTTAAGTCTAATCACCCACAGCAAGTATTATGAATAATTTCTTGGTATCACTGAATGTGCTAGTACATTCATATTCAGGACATTCATGGTTGCCTAGAAAAATGTCTATTAGGCCTGATTTGTCCCAGGGCCCAGGAGATATAAGTATGCCTGTATTCCCAGGCCTTTGGTTTTGGAGGGTAGGGGGAACCTGGGGGTGATGGTAGCTGTCAGTCAGGGCCCAAGAGTGGAGCTGGTTTGGTGCATTTTTCTGATTCTTGTGGGTTCTGCCCTGTGTCAGCTGCCTGGAAGTGACCCGTCCACATAGGATGAAGTGTTTAGGTGACCTTTGGTCACTGATTTGGGGGGAAAACATGGAGTGAGACTCACTTGGAGGAGAACTGCTGGCCTCAAACCTGGCGATTCTTGGCCCCTGCTGGGGTGGGGGTTCCTGGTCAGTCCCTGAAAGGAGCACAGACAACCACGAGGGTACCCTGAGCCTCAGCCTCGGGGCTCTGCAGTTTTCCTGATCGGTTTGGACTGAGGAGGAACTTCACACTTCTGCCTTGAGCACCCTGGAGGATGGGGGTAAAACACCCAGAGATCATGGCTGCACAGTGGGTGCTTTGTGGACCTTCAAGGCATAGTTGCCTTGAGGGGTGCTTTACAAAGGGGAACCTTCAGTCTGTCTGTGTCTACCCTCAAGAGGACAGAGCAGAATTGGCACTGGCCCTACTGTTATTTGGGACCTTAAATGTCTAGCTTTGCAGGGGTGTGGAGAGAAGAGGGGTCTGTGCCACTCACTGTTCTGTCTGTTATCTTGGCTCTAACTCGTGCTGAGGACCCCTTTGTAGATGGGATCCAGGTGGGAAATGCCTCCTTTTCTCTCCCAGGGTTATCAGTCCTTGGCGGGTCACCACAGATGGAGCCTAGAACCAAGTCCTGGGGGTCTGCTGGCATCGGTGAGGGGCCTGGCGGGGGGTGCAGGGTGGAACTGAGGACACAAGGCAGAGGGAGGGAACCCAAACATCACCCTCACCTGGACGCCCCATGCCATGGGAGCCTGTGAGAGCTCCATAAAGGAGGCATCTGGTGGGGGGGGTGGGTCTCAGTCACGTGGCTCCCAGGGCTGAGCACTCGTCCCCTGGGTGGGCCCCATGTGCTGCACACTCTGTAAGATTGGGAACAGCTGTCTTGAGTTGTTACTGTGGAGTCAGAGCTGGTCTAGGGGCCAGCGGTTGGCGCCTCTGGTCATTCCGCCCCTTTCCCAGTGCTGCAGGGGGGATCCTGGGAAGTGCAAGCTCAGCAACTGGGCCTTCCTCAGCCCCTTCCTGCCCCCCATTCTCGGCTGTGGACCATGCGGGCTCATGGGCTTCTTCCACAGTTGTCTGGAGTGGGCAGCCCAGTGGCCATGAGCCGATTGGCAGGTGCTGCTCCGCCATTGGAGATAGAAGAGTGGCTTGGCCGTGCTCTACCACTTGTCCATGGAGCCTCCGAGCTCGGGGCTGGATGGACCCGTGGTGCGCCCGGCAGGCTGCCCTGTGCCTGCTGCTCCGAATGAAATGTGAACTGCCGGACCTTCTGCGATCCCCTCTGTCTCCATCCAGAAAAATGTCTAATTGTATCTTGAACTCATTTGTGTTGCTTGCTTCAATGGCCTCACTTGGCAGCTGAGGCTATATGCTAATTCCACCCTTTTCATGAAGGAATTCTGCTGATCTTACTTTTCATGGTAGTTTGCCCCCCTCTTTCCTCTCTTCCCCCTGCTCCCCGAGCTGACAGTTTGCCGAATGCACTCTGGAGGTGCCTCTGGAGCTCGCAGGCTGGATCACCAGCAGTGGTGCTTCTGATGTCTCTGGGGTTTCTGGCGCTTCCCTCTTGAGCACCCTTAGAGCACTGGGGCCCCAGCATGCAGGTCTCCTTTCTCCATAGGCACATTTGAGCCTAGTGTTTCTCAGAATAGTCCCAGCATCCTGTAGGCATCTGGGGTCTGTGGAATGAAGGTCTGTGTCTGAGGCCCAGTTCTGCCTTAGAACTTGACCTCGGATTGCTTTCTCACCATTCTACTTTCAGTTTCTTCCTTTTCTTCCCTTGCTGGGGTTTACTTGAGGGCTCAGCCAGTGGATGCAACCCAGGTAATGCGCAATAACTCAGGGCCTTTACTCTGTAGGCCCAGCCTGCGGCTTGGCCTCTGCATGGTCTCCAGTTCTCTGCACCCATTTACCCATTTCTTTTCTGTTTTTTTTCTCTTGGGGGGGGGCACATCCAGTAATGCTCAGGAGTTACTCCTGTCTCTGCACTCAGAAATTGCTCCTGGTTAGGGGGACCATATGGGACACCTGGGGATGGAACATCGGTCCATCCTAAGTCAGCTGCGTGCAAGGCAAATGCCCTACTGCTGCACCACTCCTCCTGCCCCTATTTCTACCCATTTCTGAGCAGGCTTCCACACTGCTTGGGTATGTGCAAAGCAGCCCCACTGAGAGAGGGCCTGCCGCCCCTGGCAAGAACCTGTTAGTAGTTGCTCAGGCTTGGTCCCCTCTGCTCCCTGTAGTTCAGCACAGATATTCTATATTGCTGAGGAGACAGAGATTCCTGTCCTCAGGGGCAGGCTGCAGGGGTACAACCGGTTACAGAATGGGACTCACCTGGGTCAGGGTGAATACTGTGGAGTTACTTCACGCACACTCACAGGAATGGGGCCTGGGAGGTGACTGCGGAGCTGATGTGAAAAGCCAAGGAGCAAGCGAAGAGGCAGGATGGGAGATTTGATTGGGCCTGAACTGGTGCACAGAGTTAAGAGTGGGGCTATCTGGGGAATTGTGTGGAGGGCACAGGATGGGAAGTGTTGTGGGGCAACTGGAGAGGTGATATATTATCAGAGAGGGGTGGGAGCCCCTTTTTCCTTCCTGCGACCGCCTTTCTCCTTCACATGGGGTATGGCTGTACCTTTGGGAACCACAGCGCCTGGCCTCACCTCTCTGTGCCTTGATGTACTTATCTGGAAAACGGGCCAGTTGGTGCCAGTCCCTTGTCTGAGAATTGCCTTGGGGGTGCTGATGTGTACAAAGTTGGGAGAGCTTTTGTTCAGCTCATCGAGCTGCTAACCTGTGGGTGGCACTTGTGCCCAGGGTGAGGGGAATCTTGCCAGCTGTGAGGAGTCCTGCTATGTCCCCCGGGGTTTCTGCTGTAATCATACAGGAGAGTATTGTTTAGGGTCAGTCTTGGGTTTTCTACCTACCTAGGAATATTTGGAGACTCATTATGGAAAACTCTGCTTGAAACTGTAGGAGAGAGAATGAGAGAAGAGGAACAACTGATGGAGGAGGAGGAGAAAAGAGAAAAGAGAGATAGAGAGCAAGCATTGCTGGACTCTTTTTTTTTTTTTTTTTTTGGCCACACATGGTGATGCTTAGGGGTTACTCATGGCTCTATACTTAGGAGTTCTTGGTGGAGCTCAGGGGACCATATGGGATATTGGGGATCGAACTCTGGTTGGCTGTGTGCAAGGCAAATGTCCTACCCATAGTGCTGTCGCTTTGTCCCAACATTTCTAAACTCTTTTTTTTGTTTTGTTTTGTTTTGTTTTTTGGGCCACACCCGGCGGTACTCAGGAGTTACTCCTGGCTATCCGTTCAGAAATAGCTCTTGGCAGGCACAGGGGACCATATGGGACACCGGGATTCGAACCAACCACCTTTGGTCCTGGATTGGCTGCTTGCAGGTCAAACACCGCTGTGCTATCTCTCCGGGCCCCATTTCTAGACTCTTGACTGCTCTACTAGGTTAAGGACCCCGTGCTGAAAGTCAGGTTGCAGGTCTTAGCTGCCTGGACAGCCCAGCATTGGTCCCTCATTCCTCAAGGGGGCCACAAGGCAGATTGCAGATTGGGAGTACATCTGTGGAAACACAGCCAGGCTGAGGCCTGTGCCTTGGTTTGTTTTATTCCAAGCTTGCAATAGCCTTTCTGGCACTGAGAGACACCCCTACTCCCCCCGCCAGAGAGCCTCACATAGGTTCCTCAGCATCTACCTTCCTGCCTCCTTTACGATTGGAGTGTGGGTCCTGAGCCTAGACTGGTTCTGAGTTTATCTGGGTACCAGCAGAGTGACGGTGTTTGTTCTGTCCCCCCGCCCCCCCTCCACTGTCCTTTCTGGAGGAATCCCCCTCCAAGAGCTTACACTGAGGAACAAGGACAGTTTTGGCCTCTGGACATGTTTTGTTTGGGCCAGAAGCTCAAACATTTTTGGAGTTGGTTGTCAACATTTAAGGATTGGCAGATTTCATGTAATAGTCCAGATTTTTGGCTTCTCTTGAAAACTGGGAAGATCTGCCAACCTCAAGCCCACATTCTGGGGCGAGGGGGGGGGCACGTGGGCTGCAGCTGAGGAGTGGCTGGTCCTGTGGCCCAGACCCCGAACTCCTATCCCTCCAGTATCGAGTTTGCATGACCTTGGTCCTCACTGGGGCTGCGCACCTAGTACTGCAGGTGTTTCCCTGTGGACACTTGGCTCTTCATGTTCTGCTGGACTCTGCCAGTGAGAGCCCTGAGGAACTCAATTCCCTGTTGACCATCTGTCCACTCAATGCCACAGGTTGAGGACCATGCACATTACCGATGAACACCACGTTCTCCTGCAAGGTTGAGACAGCTTCCACTTTGCAGATGGGAAAGACCCAATGTTTCCTGTAGAGCCTGGTATGTTTCTTCCCCCACATCATATCCTTGTTCTCCCAGGGACCTGGACATCCATAGGACGAGGCATGCTGACTTACTGTAAGACTTGGCGGGTGTCCTGGAAGCTTTATTTATTTATTTATTTTTAATTCCCTTTGGCATCCCACGATGATTTTTCCAGAGGAGATCTTCCTATGGGGCAACCTGATGCCTAGAAATTCATGCTGTTCTCGCAGACCCCAATCCACTCCACCATGTTCCAGCTCTGAGAATGGAGTGTTCTTACTTTTTTTTGGGGGGGGGGCCCACACTCGGCAGTGCTCAGGGGTTACTCCTGGCTGTTTGCTCAGAAATAGCTCCTGGCAGGCACGGGAGACCATATGGGACACCGAGATTCGAACCAACCACCTTTGGTCCTGGATTGGCTGCTTGCAAGGCAAACGCTGCTGTGCTATCTCTCCGGGCCTGTGTTCTTACATTTCTCTGCTCCTCTCTTGCCTACTGTCACTCTGTCCCTCTTTTCTCTCTCCCCTTTCTCCTCTCTTTCTCTTTTCACTCTTCCTTCCTCCTTAGCAGTGAGCACAGTGGTGTTGTGTGTTCATACAGATGTGGCTCAGCGCTAGGACCAGCTAAGTCGAGACCCATGTTGACCATGTTGACCATGAAGCTTTCTTGCTAATGGACAAAGCAAACTGTGTTGCCTGTGCTGCCCCAAAGATGGAGTTAAAGCTCCGAAGCATCTTACTTCCCTCTGAGAAAAGCTGTGGCACCCCCAAGAGGATGGAGATTCCTGGTTCCTATTTCTTAAGATTGGGGACACTCTTCAGCATGGTGTTAGTCAGCACTTAACTTGTCAAGTCTGTTATCATTTCAGCGCCATTAAAACTTTGATTAATTAATTAATTAATTTTTTGATTTTTGGATCACACCCAGCTGTATTCAAGGGTTACTTCTGACTCTCTGCTCAGAAGTCGCTCCTGGCAGGCTCGGGGGCCCATATGGATGCTGGGATTCGAACCACCGTCCTTCTGCATGTAAAGCAAACACCCTACCTCCATGCTATCTCTCTGGCCAGCAAAACTTTATTTTGAAAGTTTCTTTTAATGGTTGTTTCTTCGGGCCACACCAGCAGTGTCAGGAGTGATCTCTGTCAGTGCTTGGAGGACTGTACTGCCTTGAAGTGCCAGGAATTGAATGGTGTCATCTGAATGCATAGCAAATGCCTCACCATGTTCTCTTCCTCTGTCCTCAGCACCCATGAAAAAGGCAGCAGGGTAGAGGGAGTTTGGTGATGGAGCACATGGCAGGAAAGTGAGTAGATTTGGCCCTCTGGGAAACTCAAACCTTGACCTTTGCCCCCAATTTGTGTGCTACCCCAACCCCTTCAGCAGTTCTGGGAAAGCTGGGTCTGAATGTTGTGTGTCCTGTGAAGGCCTGTTGTAAGGGTTGGTGAGCATGTTGGATTGTGGACCCGGCCAAGGCAAGGCCCTCTGGGAGCTTAGCTGGTCATGGTGGAGTTGGGGGTGGTGGTGGCAGCAGGACCTCTCCTAGCTGGGATTGGAGTTGATGTTGGGAGGGGGGGGTCTCTCTGTTCTGGTTTGTCTCAGCCAAGAGGATGGCTTCTCCCAGCATTGCATTCCTGGTCCACCTCTTCCTGCCATGCCCGCAAGAAACACTTGCATCCATATTTGGTGCTTTGCTTCTGTGTCTCCCCCACACTCCCCAAGGTGTCTGCCAAAGTCCTGCACGATTTGTATCATCTCCCAAACCGTTATAGTATATAAGGGCAGAGGATAATTCAGTTATTTTTGAAAAAAAAAAGAAAAGAAAAGATTCTTAGCAAGAGTAAAAAAAAGGGAGGGGGGGCAGTGTTCATACTCACTGCATGAAATAGACAATATTTCCTGAAACAGGAGATACGAACCTCAAAGAATTTAAAATAAAACATTCATTTTATTATTTTTTTAAAGAAGGAAAACGAGAGAAAAAAAAAAAGAATAGTCAGTCTTTTTATCCTAAGTACAGATGAAATTGATTAAACCTTAAAGACTGGCCTCCGCACACCCGGTTTATTAATTGAAGAATTTCCTCTTACCCAGAATGGGAAGTTCACGTTAGAACCCAGCTTGCCCCTGAGTGGCAGGGACACTTGAGAACGGAACATTTTCCACAATCCTATTTTCTCTTCGGTGCTAGAGGAAATCCTAAAATGGTTAAGGTGGGGGGGAGGGGGACGGAGGGAGGGGAAAGAGCAGAAACCGTGCATTTTAAGGAAGCCTTCTTTCATTTCCTTGTAAAGCATGAAATCAAATTATAGCTCATGGGCCACAATTATTTTATTTCTACATTTCAAATTCCATTTTCTGCTCCTTTTCACTGCTCTTGAACAGGAGTTGTACTGTTGTGCCTAGTCAGCTAAAAAGATTACCCCAGCTAGACGATGACACAGTAGCTTAAAGAAGCAGAAAGGCCAGACTCCCCGGTGAGGCAGGGAGGCCGTGGCCTGCAGAGCCCACACTGGCCTCTCACTGCAAAGGAGCCGACCCTGGCCCTTGGCGCTGCGGTTCTCAGAAAAGGGGAAGCATGGACTTCTCCTGGGATGCCTTCCTTTCTGCTGCCTCTGTCTGCAGGAGTGCCATGGTGGGACATAACCCCCCTCCCAGCATGCGACAGTACCCCCACCTTTGACTCAGGATCAGAAGATCTTGCTTCCTTGGCTTTCTTCTCTCTCATGGTTGGTATCTGAGGGCTCCCAGGTCTTTGATTAGTTTTGCTGGGACCTTCCAGCATAGAACCCCTCCAGGCCACCAAGTCAGCATGGACTTCTCCTGGGATGCCTTCCTTTCTGCTGCCTCTTTCTGCAGGAGTGCCATGGTGGGACATAACCCCCCTCCCAGCATGCGACAGTACCCCCACCTTTGACTCAGGATCAGAAGATCTTGCTTCCTTGGCTTTCTTCTCTCTCATGGTTGGTATCTGAGGGCTCCCAGGTCTTTGATTAGTTTTGCTGGGACCTTCCAGCATAGAACCCCTCCAGGCCACCAAGTCAGGTAGCCTTTTACACCACTGCCCCACGTTGTTCTTTGACTTTTTTTTATTGTTTATTTATGTTTATTTTGTTTTTTCATTTTTCTTTATTTCTACTGATAGCAAGCAAAACTATGTTCATTTGTAAATGAGGCTGGGAAGGTCAAATCCCAAGATGTAGAATCACTGAGAAGGTCAGAGTCTCTGGAAGTAGAGGTCACTGGAGAGGTTGGATCACTGGCAACTAGAACACTCACAAAGAAGCATCCATCAGTCACTTTGGAGAGTAACTTGATTTGTTGTAGGTGGGAAATGGATTTTTTTTTTTTTGGTTTTTGGGTCACACCCGGCAGTGCTCAGGGGTTACTCCTGGCTCCATGCTCCTGGCAGGCACGGGGGACCATATGGGGCACCGGGATTCGAACCGATGACCTTTTGCATGAAAGGCAAACGCCTTACCTCCATGCTATCTCCCGGGCGGGAAATGGATATTTATATTAGGAAAGAGAAAGGTGTGTAGACTCTGTGTCAGCCAATTGGGTAAAATTGATAGAAATAAAGAATTTTTGCTTTTTATAAGCGTGTATAGTTTAAAACTTCTTAAGTTTCCAAGGCTCCATGTTTCCTGACCTTCAAGATCACAGGCTAACGTTAGAAAGAGATAGGAACCTGGAGGGCAGTATTCGCCCAACTTGCTCATGCTGTTATCTCTGCTCAGTAATATAGCCACCCCCTCACCTCCATCCTTTGAAATAAAATGTAATCTTAAATATTTTCCTGTAGGACAAAAATGTAACTTTCAGTGATGATCTGTTAGGCTTTAACAAGTGTTACTTTGTGTAACTTTTAGTGGTGGTCTGTTAGGCTTTAAGGATTATTTCTTTGTTTGCTAAATATCTCTTTTAACTAAGTTGTGCTGTATCCTTAAGTAATATGTAACCAATGGAATACTACTTCGGTAACATATGCTGCCCCTTTGGAAAAGCGCTCTATAAAAACACTGCTTGAGTAATGGTTCGGGGTCTTTGTTCTGGGGTTCTTCCCTGGGCACTGACCCTGGTGTCACCATGGCACCAGAAAATAAATCACTCTTTCCAAATTTGGCTTCTGACTCTCCTTGAAACGCTCGAGATGCCACTGAAGAGACGGGGACGGATCCCCCAGACCCCAACAAAATGTGAGAGGAGATCAAAACAGCTCACACCAACCCTGGACCTAACCGTGTTTGACATCCGGCATCCCATATGGTCCCCAGAGCCTGCCAGGAGCAATTTTTGAACACAACAGCCAGGAGTAATCCCTGAGCAACACGGGGTGTATTCCCAAAATCAAAAACTAAAAACAAACAAACAAACAAACAAAAAAACCCAAAAAACCCAGCGCAAACTTCTTCTGTGTTTAGGTAAAGGGATTAGGGAAAGCAGGGGGTGTGCTTAAGGTGATTAGCTACACTCATTGTCCTGTAAAGTTCTTGTTTTGGGGCTATACAAAGTCATGCTCAGGGTTTACTCCTAGCTTTTTGCTCAGGAATCACTCCTAATGGAATTTGAGAGACCTAAGTGGGGTGCTGGGGATTGAATCAGCATCCTACCTTCCTTATTCTTGTTCCGGCTTCTTTTTAATAGACATGTAGTGGCCTCCCCCGCAAATGACTCAGTGTAGAGGCATGTCAGTGAGGCTAGTAGGGCTGGTCTGCACCAGTGCATAGGGTCTTCCAGAAGCAGGTATTTCTCCCAAAGGCCTTCAGCCAAGAGCGCCTCAGTCCTGCCCAGTCTTGCTACCCTGCCCCATCCTCATTGTCCTGGAGTGGTCTCAGCTTGGCTGCTGTTATTGCCTAGAGGTCACGTTTTCTCTCCTATTGCCAACTAATTTTTTATTTATTTATTTATTTATTTATTTTTGGGTTTTTTTTTTGGGTCACACCCAGTGACGCTCAGGGGTTACTCCTGGTTATGCGCTCAGAAGTTGCTCCTGGCTTGGGGGACCATATGGGAACCGGGGGATCGAACCACGGTCTGTCCAAGGCAGCGCAGGGAAGGCAGGCACTTTACCTCCATCGCCACCGCCCGGCCCCCTAATTTTTTTTTTTAATTACAGAAGTTTCTCATTCCTCCCTATTAGGGACTTTTGGGGTTTTACCTGGTGTTGCTCAGGACTTTTCCTGGCTCTGTGCCACAGCAGTGCCCAGGGGACTCTATGTGGTACTGAGTGTTGAACCTGGGTCTGCAGCATGCAAGGCGAGTGCCTTGACCCATGTGCTTTCTCTCCAGCCCCAGACCTTTTTCTTTCTAAGTTTTTTCAGAGGCTCAGGATGTCTTTGCAACAATGCAGAAAATTGCAGCCTGCCAATCACCTCTGTCCTCATGTAGACTGTGATCTCTTGGCTCTAGGCTGACGACCTGCTGTTCTTAGCCTGATTGCCAGTTTTGGTGTGAGGACAAATCCGGTCTTTTAGAAGGAGGACGGACAGTCATTGGCAGAGCGTCTCTGGGAGCAGCTGGTTGTTGCTCTTCAGCAGCTGCCATTGAGTTTTGTGATTCTACTATGTTGACTCAGAACTTTCTTACAGGAGAGACTGGAATGGTGTGTTGTCCATGTGGCAGATAGGGACAGTTACCCAGGGGCAAAGGCATTTCCGCCTTAGGTTTCTCTGAGCCCTAATTCTGTTAAGGAAAAAGACCCTGGTGCACAAAACTTTAATACTGATCATTGCCACTTTCTCTTTGTTGTTGTTTTGTTGTCATTGTTGGAAGGATCACACCTGGTGTTACTCAGGGCTGGCTCCTGGTTCTGAAGTCAAGAATCATTCCTAGTGGGGGCTGAAGCAATAGTACAGCAGTAGGACATTTGCCTTGCACAAGGCTGACCCAGGACGAACCTGGGGTCGATCCCCAGCATCCCATATGGTCTCCCAAGCCAGGAGAGATTTCTTATTTTGGGGGGAAGTTTTGGGTCACACCAGCAGTGCTCACGGGTTACTTCTGGCTCTATGCTCAGAAATCACTCCAGGCAGGCTCAGAAGACCATATGGGATGCCAGAATTTGAACCACTGACCTTCTGCATGAGAGGCAAACGCCTTACCTCCATGCTATCTCTGCCAGGAGAGATTTCTGAGCACATAGCCAGGAGTAACCCCTGAGCATCACCAGTATAGCCCAAAAACCAAAACCAAAAATAAAATAAAATAATTATTCCTGGTGGGACTCGAGGTGGGGATGAGGGCCATATGAAGTACACTTCCTTCCTTCCTTCCTTCCTTCCTTCCTTCCTTCCTTCCTTCCTTCCTTCCTTCCTTTCTTCCCTCCTCCCTTCCTTCCTTCCT
>PVKC010026292.1:0-16184 GCA_004027635.1 Crocidura indochinensis | reverse complement strand
AGGAGATCTTTAGCTGCATCAATAAAACCAAGCAAGAGATCCATGAGTTGAGAGCCATGCACTCTCCCAAGTACAAGGCGCTCTTTGAGGAGATCTTCAGTTCCATCAATAAAGCCCAGCAGGAGGTCAATGAGCAGAGAGCCAAGTGCCCGGGTCTTGCCCCATACCCCTCCCTGATCACCCTTCCCTCCTCTGTCTACCTCCCCTCAACCACTGTTTGAGACACACCCGCCCTCCCCCAATCTGATTCTAGCTCATTTGTCCCATTGCCCCTTATCTCTTGGCTTATTACAAGTAGAAATAAAAACCTTATGTTTTCCTTGCATTTATTTTTGAAACTTAGTTCAGTACCTCTTGCATCACAGCTGTAAGCATTCACCCAGGGCACAAAATGTAGACAGAGCTCTGGAGCATAGATAGACTCATTGGACTAGACTTCAATGTTTTCCTGGAAGATTTTAGTCAAGAATCCTAGATCTGTCTTATTTATAGAGTTTATAAATGTGTGAGGTAGGTGAGGGAGGAAATAGGAGATAGCTGTAGAGTCTTGGCAAGCTTGCAATGTGCAGGTTTCCAGCTATTGCCAAATACTTTATTGGAAAGTACCTTCTTTGCCTGGATGCTTAAAGGAGCCTTAAAACATGGCTGAAAGGAGATGTTACTATCATCTCCCCATGAGCTGTGCAAATCTCATTTTTGCTTGGTTGCAGGGATCATATTAAAAACACTCCCTTTGCAAAGGATATATATCCTGATGCCATTTTAATTTATGACAATGAACAAATTTAATAAACCTAAGAGTTATTTGGATTTTATAAGGAGCCATTCATGAAATGAGATGGAATTTTTTTCTCTTTATGAAAAATCTTTTGTTAGATATTAAAACTTTTATCATAAAGTTTAAATTCATAATACTTCTAATTGTAAAATACCTCTAAAATATGACTGCTAAACAAAGAATGTCCATTTCTTTCACAGCCAGCAATGTTCAGGGGTTACCCCTGGCTCTGCCTGGTGGGCTCCAGACCATATGGGATGCCGAGGATTTAACCTGGGTTAGCTGTGTGCAAGGCAAATGCTCTACTCACTGTACTATCACTCTAGCCCCTATCAACCAGTTTTTGAACTCTGTTGTGCCATTTGTTATTCCCTTAATATGTTTGTTTCTATCCCCAAATTCTGGCAATTTAATATTGACTCAGCAAACAATGTTTTCCCTTAATCCAGTTTATGGAGGTAGGAGCAATTGTAAAAGGCAGAGTTGAAGCTGTTTTCTCAAATGGGTTGAATGAGCCTCAGCTCTCCTCCACTCACTCCCTTCACTCTGCTTAACGCGCCTTCCTCCAGAGTTTGAGTCCTGGCCCCTTGCATGCACAGCAAACAAATTCTCTCTTCTTAAGGCCATAACCACTGGCACCTACTTTGTAAAAGAGAAAATGCCTGGGGCCCGGGAGATAACATGGAGGTAAGGCGGTTACCTTTCATGCAAAAGGTCATCGGTTCAAATCCCGGTGCCCCAGATGGTCTCCCGTGACTGCCAGGAGCAATTTCTGAGCATGGAGCCAGGAGTAACCCCTGAGCACTGCCGGGTGTGACCACCCCCCAAAAAAATGAAAACAAAGAGAAAATGCCTAAAGATGGTTCCAGAGTTTATTAGGTTTATTTGGGTGTGCCATTGTACTTTACGTTAATGATCCCTGGCTCTAGTAAAAAAAAATTTTTTTTCTTGTGCTGACATGCTTCAAGCCAACCCTGTTCCCCCCCGGGGGTAGAAGAGCATTCTGCTGGTACCAGATAAATCTGATAAACAGCCACACTATTGCTCACATTAGTCCTTTAGAAAGATCTACAATAGCTTTTGTGCAAAGTTAATGTGAATGTTGAGTGCACTGGGGTTCGCTTTGGGTGACCTCCAATTACTGTGCCATTATTAATAGAAGCTCTTCTTCTGTTTCCTCTCATTATGCAGCTCAATTACAGAGACTCCCTCTCAGCTTTTATGTCGCTTCCATTTGTTTACCACTGGTTGGTGAATATTTTCAGGTGGGGGACCAGCCAGTGGGTGCTAAGGAGTGCAGCCAGTCCCCTGTCTCCTAATGGAAGCGTGTGTCACACTATTATTTTTCAAAACAAGAAAATTGCAGCAGGGACAGACGAGCATTGATTGTAAGTGAAGTGCTACTAGAAGCAATTAAAGCCTGGGCAGGTGAATTTCATTACTGCTGTGGTACTGCACATATTCGATGCCTTGCTAACCGCCACCGGACAAATCTCATTTTCTCTCTTCGGGGTAAAGGTCTGGGGAGGTCTCACTGAGTGTAATGAGGACATAGAGAAAATGGGGTGCAGGAAGGAGACCCACAGTTCTACACAAAGCCTCTAGCCAGAAATTTGAAACTTGCTTTGCCTTTAGCAACAAAAAAGTGGTAGGGGAAAAAGCAGGTACAACACTGCTGGGATAAAGCTGGAAAAGGAAACAAATAACTGGATAGGGGATGTGAGCCAGCCACAGGGACTGAAGATGCTGGGGGACCCATTCCTCCAAATTTATCTTCTAAAATATAAACTTAACCCTCAACCCTTCAGACTCAAAGCAAACCCCCTTATTTGACACAGGCTTAATATCAGAAGGTTTTACTATGCAAGAAAACATGAGTGCTACTAATATTTTCCAAACAGACCTGCAAACAAATGCCTCAGAGCCATGAGGACAGTCAGATGTCACGTGAAGCCCCATCTCAGGTGGTTTTTGAAGGTAGATGCACCTATCAATGAACATTGGTACATCTTGCCCCCACTTCCAAAACACTGGTTGCCGAGACAGTTCAGTCAGCAGGGAAAGCAGTAAGACTTTCCAAAGGAAAGGATTTAGAAACTCTTCTGTCTCTTTCTAATACTTTATCTGTCACCACAGAGATGTCTTGCCAACTCTGGTGTCTAGGTCTCAGGGTCCTAGGGCTGTGTATTCAGTATGCAGGATGGTGTCCCATGAGTAAACACTCAAGGCTTGTCAGTGCGACTTCAGAAAAAAATGTTCCTGATGAAATTCATTTTTCCAGCCATTAGTATAATAACCATAATCAATCTTTTCATTGCCAGGCGCAGAATCCCTTTACAGTCAGTTCTTGGTGATGTGCAGTAACTGATATGCCAATCAGATAAATATTGTGTTAAATTGCACCAAGCAGTAGTGACAAATGGCACGTTAACACACATTAAAATCATGTTTCTCCTTCGATCCCTCAGAGAATTCACAGGTATCAGAGTGAAGACTGTCTTCAAATCAGTGAGTGATGGGAATGGAGGGTGTCAGACTGCTCAGGTATTTATTGCATAACAAACCACAAAATGATAAAACATTAAGGCTTTGCAGCAAGGACATTATATTTGTCATGACTCTGGCAATGGAGTTGGGTTTGCTGGGATGGTTCTTCGGTAAGGTAAGAGGCTACCAACGATGGTATGTTGAGGATGGTGTCTCTGAGCTGTGACTTAAGCCTCAGTATCCATTCTTTTTTCTTTTTTTGTTAAGTATTGTTTTGGGGTCACACCCACTGGGTGATGCTCAGGCTTTCTCCTGGGTTGACACTCAGAAATCACTCATACAGTGTTTGGGGGATTATATGGGATGCTGCGAATTAAACATCAGTCAGCCAAGTGCGAGACAAGTGCCCACCCAGTTGTACTACTGTACTACTAGCTGTACTACTGTACTACTAGATGTACTACTGCTCCTATCCTTTCCTTCCTTTTTATTTTTATAAATTTTTATAAATTTTCCAATTGAATTAATAGTTAAAAAATTGTTCACCAATTAGTTTCAATCCTACAATGTCCAGTGCCCTTTCCACTGCCCTCTCTGTGGCAGATATTTTTCTTCATTGTCTCTCTTTTCTTTTCCCTTTTAGAAACTGTGGTTTGCAATACTGCTACTGAAAGGGTATCATCCATATCACTTGCTCTCCTTTTAGCACCCAGTTCTTGTACAGCCTGATCATTTCTAACTATCATTGTCACAGTGACCCCTTCTCTTCCTAACCACTCCCCCAATACTTGTGGCAAACTTCCTACCATGGACTGGTTCTCCTGGTTCCCTACTGTCTTTTGATATCAATACAATACTATCTTTTTATATCTCACGTTTGAGTGCGATCATTTTTTATTATCACTTTATTTAAACATCTTGATTACAAATATGATTGTGATTAGGTTTCAGTCATGTAAAGAACACTCCCCTTCACCAGTGCAACATTCCCACCACCAATGTCCCAAATCTCCCTACATCCCAACCCACCCCCACCTATACTCTAGACAGGATTTTCAGTTCCCTCATTCATTTACATGGTTATGGTAGTTCTCAGTGTAGTTATTTCTATAACTGCACTCACCACTCTTTGTAGTGAGCTTCTTGAAGTGAGCTGGAAGTTCCAGCCCTCCTCTCATTGTCTCTGAGGATTGTTGCAAAAATGACTGTTATTTTTCTTAAAACCCATAGATGAAGAGACTATTCTGCGTCTATCTCTCTCCCTCTGACTTATTTCACTTAGCATGATAGATTCCATATACATCCATGTATAGGAAAATTTCATGACTTTATCTCTCCTGATGGCTGCATAATATTCCATTGTATATATGTACCACAGTTTCTTTAGCCATTCATCTGTTGAAGGGCATCTTGGTTCGACCCAGCTATTCCACTCCTAGGGGTATACCCTAGGAACACAAGAATACAGTACAAAAATCCCTTCCTCACACCTATATTTATTGCAGCACTATTTACAATAGCCAGACTCTGGAGTGCAATCATTTTATGTCTATTCCTCTCCTTCTTACTCATTCCACTTGGCATGATACTCTCCATATCCATCCATGTCTAAGCAAATTTCATGACTTCATTTTTCCTAACAGCTGTGTTGTACTCCATTGTTGTAGATGTACCTCAGCTTCTTTATATGTTCATCTGTTCCTTGGCATTTGGGTTGTTTACAGTTTCTGGCTATTGTGAGTAGTGCTGTGATGAACATAGGAGTGCAGAGGGCTTTTTTGCATTGTGTTTTTTGGGCCCATAGGGTATATTCCTAAGAGTGGTATTGCTGGGACATATGGAAGTGTAATTGCTAGCTTTATGTTTTCCTTTTTTTTTTTATCATGTGACCTTTCAAGTAATTTGCTAGGCCTCTTCTTAGAGCCGAGATTCTCCAGTAAGAACATTTCCAAAGGTCTAGCCCCAGTGTATGTGAGTGATGCTTGCTAAACAAAGCCAATGGTCAAGGGCAGAGTCAGTGCTGGAGAGGAGACTCCCCACAAAGGGTGTCTAGGAGGTGCACACACTGAGCACTTCCCCTCAGTGCTTCCACTATGCACTTCCCCTGAGAGTAAAGTCAGTCTTGGGAGTAAACACACACACACATATATGCACACACACAGATGCCAGGACCTATTATGGCAGCGAGAGTATCTATCATAATGTTATATTTCCACGATGTATCATTCATCCTTTCCTTGCAGTTTTTGTTTTTAGACATAATTTTTACAGCATGAAGTCAACCTATTTAAAGGATAGAAATGGCTTTGATATTTCTGTACATAGATGTACAGTGATTACCATCATTGGTTTTTTAGAATATTTGTATCCATTAGCCTTGATTCATATCCCACCCCTACTCTTCACCTGTAACCTTAGAAAATCAACTTTCTACTTTCTGTAGTTTTATTTTTTCCACTTTGGACATATCATGTACATTAAATGAAATAATATAATGTGACCTTTCATGTCTTCTATTTCTGAGCTAATGGTATTTTTAGGAGGGAAAATGGCATACCTGGTGATGCCCAGGACTTACTTGTGACTATGTTGAGGAATCACTTCTGGCAGGGATCTGGGAATCTTATGGAATGCCAGGGAGTGAACTCTGATCTTCCCTGTGCCAGGAAGTGCTCTGTCCACTGTACTATCTCTCCAGATCCTTTAGCATAATGTTTTTAAGTTTTATACGGGTTTAATACTACATTCTCTTTGTTAGTGACTAATATTCTATCATCTCAATATATATGCCTTGTTTTATTTCTCATCAGATAATGAATATTTTGAATTGTTTTCATTCTTGACTCATATGAGTAATACTTCTATTAACATTTCATATAAACTTTTTGTGTGGACATATGTTTTCATTTCTCTTGGGTAGATATCTAGGAGTATAATTGATGGGTTAAAATTCAGTTTCTCATTGCAAGGCTCTGCCAGCCTGTTTTCTAAAGGGGCTTTACCAATATACCATGTGCTTTTGTGCCATTATAGAACAAACACTGTCCTGTTTAGAATGGCTTGGGAAGGAGGTCAAAGAAAGATGAGATACTTCCTCAAACTACCCTTGGTACTATATTAATTCAATGTTTGATCTCTAGTGCTCACAAATCATGGAAGTAATAGAAATATTAAAACAATTTTGTGTCCTATATTCTCTCTTCTGAGACTCAGAGGGCAACAATGCTTGTAGGCAGAGTTCCAGAGTCCGTGGGCAATGCTATCTCTGTATCATGTCTAATTTGGTGCATTCTTGGCATTCTGCTGCTGATACTGCCCAGATGCTTCTTCCATAAGAATGAAGGCACTGGGTTTGTTGAGCATTGCCAATGAGGCATGATGTTTGAGGCTTCTGGAACTTCGTAGGAGGTTAGCAAACTAGTTTCCAGATAGGTCTCATTGTGTTGACTTTCAGCTCTCATTCCGAAGGCCAAAAAAAACTTGTGTCTCAATTTTCTGAAGAAGGCTCTGAGAGAGAACCAAAGTCTAGAGTCTCCACCATAGGAAATCTCAGCCCTTATGTTCTGCTTCATGGAGCTTAATATGCTTCTTTCAAAAGCTGAGGCTCATAAGTGCCGGAATCTCAGGGTCACAAACCTAAGGTCACAGGCCCATACATTCATACTTTAGATAACAACATAAATTTCCCTCTCTTTTGTCCAACCCTGTTGGGATGGCTAAGGTAAGGGATCAGGATTCTTTTTGATAGAAAGAATTATATCCTACTAGCCACAGATTTCTACCTGATGGTTTGGCATCCCCTATTTTAAACTACAGGATACTCCTATTAACATTTTAGATTTTTGTTTGTTTGTTTGTTTTTTGTTTTTTTTGTTTGTTTTTTGGGTCACACCCGGCAGTGCTCAGGGGTTACTCCTGGCTCCATGCTCAGAAATTGCTCCTGGCAGGCACGGGGGACTATATGGGGCACCGGGATTCGAACCAATGACCTTTTGCATGAAAGGCAAACGCCTTACCTCCATGCTATCTCCCGGGCCCCAACATTTTAGATTTTTATAGAAATCAGAACATTGTACATTTAAAAAATGCATTCATAAAAATATGACTAATTTTCTTCTAGTAGTTTATAAAATACCCTAAAAGGCCGAGTTTTTTTCCCCCAATTACTAATTTTTGTGTTGAAATTTTTCATCATCTCTCTCTGCCAGGAAATTCTGGGCTGAGGAGGGCAAGGCTGACTCTCTTTATGGTTGTCTTACCATGACCCAGTTATTGGGTAGAGAATAGACTGGCAATAAGTTTCTGAAGTGAGAAAGAATAAATACATTCATGAGGGCAGTACTTTGAAGAAGACTTTTCCTATACTGTTGGCTTTCATTTGACAAGGAGCTGATTTTGTCAGCATAACTTCCGAGGGGAGGTGATGGCTCAGGGGACAGACATTAGACAGAGTTGCTCTTGGTGTGACAGAAACAACTTCCTTGGCATAAGTAATTCTGCCTTAGGGAAGGGGTCATGTCATGTTCAAACAGAAGCCATTGTCTACTGTGGAAATAAATGACTTGATTAGTGGGTAAGGGATAGAAGGTCTTCCAGATCCTGAGGTAATCTGCTTAGGGATTGAGCTGAGAAAAGGTTGTTTTCCCCCAGCCAATCTTAAGGTAAGCCAAACTCTTCACAGATTTACTCACTAGGTATTTCGGAAAAACACATTGTACTGGCAATTCAATAATTTTTGTACAGAAGGCAGCCTTGTCTCATCACTCATCAGTCCTTTGATATCCCTTGCTGGCAACCAGCATCTGGCCCTTTGCTTGTCCCTCTCAGTGACCCTTCCCTGATATTCGTGGTTTGAGACCTTCCCTCCTTCCCTCATCTTTCCTGATCACACTTGCCTTCTTGGTTTCTCTCAATTTGCACACCAGTATCTGTCACCTCTGCTCCCACTTCATGCTAGCCAATAAAGAATACCCCAGGGCCCATTCTGAGAAAGATGACTTCCATTCAGTGGGCTCTGTGTTGAGAGTTGTGGAGTGTGCTTTGGAATCTTTGACACCACACACTTCCAAATTGAGAGCAGAGGCAAAGAAACAAAACAAATGCTTTCATTATTCCCTGCCATTTAGAAAAGCCTAAAACTTCTTCCCTCCTTACACACTTTGCAACCCCACAACTGCCTCTCCATCCAGGAGAAGAAATGTGTGTATTTCATGTTGGGGAGGTTAGGGGCCAAGGTGAGAGCAAGGATGCATATTTCTCAAGAAATATTCATTGTCCTCAGGACTGTCCCTGGTCCTTTACTTTGAGCAGTCGATATGCCTCTTAATACAATGTTGTGATTTCATATTCCCATATAAAGCATTTGAACTGTTCATTGTTGTTGCTTTTCTCCATAATAGTTTAACCTCTGTACACTTGGGACTGTGTAAATGTGGAT
Source organism: Crocidura indochinensis (assembly GCA_004027635.1). Taxonomy (NCBI): domain Eukaryota; kingdom Metazoa; phylum Chordata; class Mammalia; order Eulipotyphla; family Soricidae; genus Crocidura; species Crocidura indochinensis. Next base: position 7,482 of record PVKC010026292.1, on the reverse strand, counting down.
TCACCAGTAAAAGTTCTGGATGTTGAGTGCATAGTTAATTTAATAGATGATTGAATGAAAATACAACAAAATAACATTTTTTAATGTGGATACACTTAAAATTGGGACTTATATGGCCACAGATCAGTCCTTGGAAGCAAAAGCTTAGGACTGAGTTGGATTTCAGATCCTTGAGAGAAACCAGTCAAAATGGAAAGGAGAGCACCCACTGCCCCAGCCTTATCAGGGGATTCAGAAATCATTTTTGCTCTTCCTAGCCAAATATGCAGAGGCTCAGTGCCAGACTGAATAGATGCCTTTGAGACATGAGGGAGCCCAAAGAGAAGGACTTCTTTATCTTGAAGGGATGGTGTCTATTCAAGAGGAGAGGGGAATGGGTAAGGAAATGGGTGCGAAGTCAGAGCTGACTGCAAAGACTAAAGGACGAAGTGGGAGACAGAAGTGAGAGACTGTCCTGATTGTATCTTCCTGAAGCCCAGACCAGAGAGGTACCAAGCGCCACACTGGAAACTTGTACTGTGAAGGGTAGAAAAAGAGCAAAGGAGGAAACAGGAGGCAGATCAAAGCCAGCTGCAAGGGGGAATTGCAAGCAGGCCAGGCATACTCTTCAGCTCATTTCCACAGTCTGGGGTCCAGGAAGGGGATGCTTCATTTTCAGGGTATATGCATTTAGTTAGTACTCCCTTCCCTTTCCCAGGTGTGGCCTCAGCTCCCACCATGAGATTCTCCTCTAGAGTTTGAAAACATGATAGGGAAGGAGCCATGGTGCCAGGATAACTAGGCAGGGGATCCAGAAAAAAGGATTGTTCGAGAAGACCTCTAGCAGGGCGGCTATGTCAGAGATGAAGATGCCTCACATCTCCACCTGTTTGGCCATGGTAGAGCTGCCGATGTGGATATTGATGTTTCCTGTTTGTGTCACTCTGCGCACACACATAGCTGCTCATGGGCATAATTGGTCAGGCGGAGTCATTCTGATTTGTGGCTGAACTGTGCCCTGCATTTACCAGGTCTAGGCCTCAGGGCCCATGGCTGCCTCACTTGGTTTCCTAGCAACCAGCAGAGACAGGGAAATGTGCAGTTTCATCACTACAAGATGTTAGGTCAATTAATATTCATTAGCACTGCCTGTATTTGGCAGCTAGAAGATATTATGGAGGAAAAAAATCTTTGTTGCCAGAGTGGGGGATGGAAGGGGCGTAGGGCCTGATGAATATGTATGTTACGTATTGGAGCTGTGTTTTCTTCTACTTACATTATTAGCCCATGTGCAAATGGATACACAGAGTCTTCAGAAATTTTGTGTATTTACAATTCTCCTACATTTATTAGCTGTGTCTAAGTTTCAGAAACGGGAGGAGTGCTCTGTCCCCAAATATTTGTCACGATTCAAGAACAGCACCTGAAATTATATCACTAGTAATTAATTTATGATTTAAAATTTTTCCTTGTATATTCAAAGTAGTTTGAAAATGTAGGGCCCAAGAGATAATCTAGTGGATAAGGCACTTGCTCTGCATACAGCTGCCCCCGGTTAGATCCTTGGAGCCCATTTGGGCCCCTGAGTAGTATCAGTAGTGATCCCTGAATCCAGAGCTAGGAGTAAGCCCTGAGAACTGCTAGATGTTGCTCCCAACAATAAATTAAGTAAATAAAAGAGCAAAATAAGCCAAACTATCCTATATTCTCATCATGCAAGTAGCAATATTAATATCTTAGCATATGCATTTTTAAAAATTACTTTGTTTAGTGCCATGATTACAAACATGACTGTAGTTGAGTTTTAGTCATAAAATGAACACACACCCCTTTACCAGTGTAACATTCCCACCACCAATGCCCCATCTCCCTCCTCCCCAAACCCCTGCCAGTATTTGAGACAGGCATTCTACTTCTTTCACTCATTAACATTGTCATGATAGTTGTTAGTGTAGTTATTTCTCTAACTGCACTCACCACTCATTGTGGTGAGCTTCATATTGTGAGCTGGTCTTCCCAGGCCTCATTTCTATTGTCTCTGGGCATTATTACAATACTGTCTTTTAACTTTTTTTTTTTTTTTGGTTTTTGGGCCACACCCAGTAATGTTCAGGGGTTACTCCTGGCTATATGCTCAGAAATCATTCCTGGCTTGGTGACCATATGGGACGCTAGGGGATCGCACCGTGATCTGTCCTAGGCTAATGTGTGCAAGGCAGTTAGATACCTTATGCCCTGTGCCACTGCTCTGGCCCTAGTCTTTTATCTTTCTTAAAACCCACAGATGGGTGAGACTATTCTGTGTGTGCCTATCTCTTCCTCTGACTTATTTAATTCAGCATAATAGATTCCAAGTACATCCATGAATAGGAAAATTTCATGATTTCTTCTCTCCTGACTGCTGCATAATATTCCATTGTGTATATGTACCACAATTGCTTTAATCATTCCTATATTGGTTGTTTCTAGAGTCTGGCTATTGTAAATAGCACTGCAATGAATATAAATGTGAGGAAGGCATTTTTGTATTATGTTTTTGTGTCCCTAGGGTATATTCCTAGGAGTGGTAGATCATATGGGAGCTCAATTTCCAGTTTATTGAGGAATCTCCAATATTGTTTTCCATAAAGGCTGGACTAGATGGCATTCCCACCAGCAGAGAATAAGAGTTCCTTTCTCTCTATATCCCCACTAGCACTAATTGTCCTTGTTGTTTGTGATGTGAGCTAGTCTCTGTGGTGTGAGATGGTACCTCATAGCTGTTTTGCATCTTCCTGATGATTACCGATGTGGAGCATTTTTTTCATGTGCCTTTTGGCCATTTGTGTTTCTTCTTTGAGGAAGTGTCTGTTCATTTCTTCTCCCCATTTTTTGATGGGACTAGATGTTTTTTCTTATTAAGTTCTGTTAGTATCTTGTATGTCTTAGATATTAGCCCCTTATCTGATGGGTATTGGATGAATAATTCCTCCCATTCTGTGGGTGGCTTTTGTATCCTAGTCACTATTTTAGCATGTGCCTTTTTAATGGTATTTTCCCCTACAAATATCTTTCCTGCCCTCTCTCTCTTACTCTCTCTCTCTCTCTCTCTCACACACACACACACCAAAAGAAAGTTTAAAAATTATTGCCTGTATACAAGTTTATAGACTACATTTAATTTTATAATTGGCGGTTTTATGAACATTTTTCTTGATTATTAATGGTGTATATTTCAGCAAATGAGTTGTTTAATTAGTAGACTGTTTTTATTCATTACAGTTATTTGCTTTTTGGGGGTTACACCCGGCAGTGCTCAGGGCTTGTTCCTGGTTTTGGGGAACCATATGGTAATCTGGGATTGAACCTAGGTTGGCCACATGCAAGACCCTAAACACTGTAGTATATCTCTGGATACAGTTGTTTGCATTTTTGGTTGTTATAAATAATGCTTCAGAGACCAGTGATTGTACAGTGGGCAGGTCAATTAAATGTGTCCAATCCAGGTTCTAACCCTGACATCTCATATAATTCTCTATGTGCCCCGAGGAGTGGTTACTGAGAGCAAAGCCAGTAGTAACCCTTGGGCACAAAAATAAATAAATAATGCTGCAATGAATGCCCCTATCTTGGTCATTGTTAAGCCTTTGTCCCATCATTTCTTTCCAGACAGAATGTTATTTTTTCCCCATGTTTACTTTTAGAGGAAAGGAAACAGTTTCACTTCTGCCAACAGCAAATGAAGGTGCTTTTTTAAAACATTTTTTATTGTGGCCAAAGTGAATTTCAAATATTTCACAGTAATATTCAAGGTACATAGAGACAATAAATCAAGGGCATTCCCACCACCAGTAATGTCCTCCCTCCACCCCTATTCCCAGTATGCATCCCATATCTCCCTCCTTTATCCCCCAGAATACTAGTATAACTGGTCCCCGCTAGTACAGCTTGCTGTGGATTAGGTATAGATTCTGTTGTCATTGACTTTGGGTTTGATGTTCAGGTCTGATCATTTTTATTTCCACTAAATGTTCATGTGAGTGTCTGGACCTGATACCATTCATTTATTCCTTCTCAATTTTTGAGGCTGAATAGATGGTTCAATCAATGTGGTTCTGTTGGAGATATAGAAAAAGGAAAAGGAAAAGAAGAAAGAAAAAAACTAGGAGTGGTCCTTTAGGTATTATAGATATCAATTTAGAAGAGGGAAAGGAAAAAAAGAAGAAAAAGGTAGCAAACCAACAAAAAATAAGAAACAAAAAACAACAAAGCAACAAAGCAATAACAAGAAAAATACAAAAAGCACAAACAAAAACTGAAACCAACAAACAAAAAGAACAAACAAAAAAACCTGAAGGTGCTTTTTAAACAGTCCTAGGAAAGTGTTCTGTGTCTAATATCTGAATTTCAATAGGAACTTTCTTAACTCCACATGAGCCCTTTTGAGGGATGGAGCATAAACTCTACAGGAGGAAGACTATGCTCCATCCCCACCCCAAATTGTGAGGACCATTTGTTTTGGGGTAGAGTCTGGATCCATTGTGCTTGGCTGTGACCTTGATTAAAGTCACTTGGCTTCTCTGTGCCTCAATAACTGCATCCAAATAATGTAATCAGAGCTGCTGTGAAGTATCTATCCTAAGGGTCCCCTAGATCATAGAGGCACAGAGCAGGGAGCCTGCAGTACAGCTCTTCCCACTCTGGTCAGGCCAGTGTCTCTGTTGCTTCAGTTTAGACTATGGTAGCTTCAACCTACTAGACACACCTGTTTTCCACTAGTTGTGTCATTTCTGCAGCAGGATCCAGCTGCCCGTGTGGTTCACAATATCTCCCTTGTTTACAAGGTAACTTTTTTTTTCTCTCTCTCTCTCCATCTCCATCTCCCATCACTCCTCCAATTTCCATTTCTTTTGTGAAATGGTTAAAGTGCTTGACATAATTAGCTGTTAATTGTTGGCAGCTGTAACAATTATCAGTTTAATGCCTAATTAATTGCAACAATTAATGCTGCCTGTCCTGTCTTAGGCACTTCTGTTGAGGGAAGGTTGGTAGTGGTTAAGTTTATATCTTAATTAATTTACCTCCAGTTTTTAGCATTTAACTAAAAATCCTATATCTGAGGTGACTTTCCTCATAGGAGAATTTCACATTGCTGGTGTCATGTGCAAAAGTTGGGGTATCTGGCAGAGTCTCTTTCATGAGAGGCTCTGTCCACAGCTGCAGGCACCCAGTTGGTGCCATGTGGATCCCCAGCACACATGTGCTCTCTGCAGTGTTCCTCTTTGGAGGAAGTGACAAGGGCCTGAGGGGTAGAAGCATCCTTCCCTCTTACATGTTCCAAATTGTCCTGGGCATAGATCCTGCCTAAGGAGGCTACTTCTATCAGGCAGAATCAGATCCTGGGGTTGAGCTCTCTAGCACAGCCTGAGGAATTGGCTTAAATGGGAGGGAAGATGGGGCTCCAGCCCCGATGGAGGCTTGCCAGATCCAGATTTTCTAATTCTCACACTTAGGCCCTAGGGAAGCATTTTTGGCCTCTTCATCTCCATTGTATGAAGGAGCAAATTCAAGGGTACTTGGAAAACGAAGGGACTATAACTCAGACCTCTATTGTTCTGCTTCCAATCTAGACTGTTCTCTGGGCTGTATTGCTTATTTGAATGTAGGAAAGAAGTGGTGGATATATGACTAGTTAGAGCCCATGGCCTCGCCAACATCCCTTTGGGCAGTTACCTAGAAAATGGAGAAGATGGTGGGGCTGCAGATGGGTTTGAAATAGCAGTCAGATGTGACAGCACATGGCAGAGACAAGCATGGTGGACTGATGGTTGTCTCTGTGCTGGGAAGATTGGCCCCTTCACCCGATCCAGGGAGATGTGAAAGGAGAGAAAACTTCTCTCTGCAATAAGGTAGCTATTACATTGACTGGATAATGCTATTTGTCTTGAGAGTACCCATGTTTGATACCTGCCTGGGGAGAGTTCAGCAATACCGCCTCAAAGATCCCCATATCCCCACTCCTGGGTCCTGGGTCTTGACATGGTGAGCTTGCAGAGGTGCATATTTCCTATATGAAAGGCCTGGATTTGATCAGTGGTGCCACAGGCTCCAATGGGCACCGCCAGGAGCAACTCCTGAGCATCTGGATGGTAGAAGACCATAGGCACTGTCAAGTGTGGTTCACAGATAATCTTTTCCCTCCAAAAGCAAAGTCTTGTGCTGTTTATTTTTTTTTTCAGATTATCTGGGGGTGCTCTAGGTGCAATCACACATCTATCTGCAATGGAATAGCAGAAGAGCTGACCAGCGTAGGATGGTAGCAAGACTTGTAGAGTCAGCTTTCCTCTATGATGACCTATTATCCTGAATGGGGAAAGCAGATTGAAATGAACCCTTTGATACTAGATTTTAAGCAAGAGAAAAGTTGATTTGTCTCATAAGTATGTCAGAGTTAGGCTGTCCCAGGTTGTCTCCACAGCATCAGATTCTTATTCCTTCTGTGTAATTTCTCTTATGTGAGGTTCCCAACTTCATAGTCCAAGATGACTGCTAGTGTTCCAGGCATCACAGATGATGAGTCCTGAAACAGGATGAACAAGAAGTTGGAAAGCAGAGTCTACTCTTTCAATCTTAGGGAGGTTTCTAGGATGTTTTACAAACATTCTTGTTATGTTGCATTTCTACTTTGGTTTGAAATTAGTTTCCTGGTGTCAGAGCTGCAGCGAGTTGTTGGAATTAAAGTATTAATGTGCCCTGTTAAAAAACTAGGTCCAACAAGAAAAGAAAGTAGAAAAAGGCAGTTATTTATTCCTCATCAATGACTATAATTCCAGAAAGTTCTGCTAGTGATGGGGGAGGGAAGAAGGATTCAGTTAGAATGAACTGAGAAAATATAGTAAGGCACTTGCTTCACACCTGACTAACCTGAGTTTGATCCCTGGAACCTCGGAGGTCCTGTAGAACCCTGAATATAGTCAGGAGTAGGCTCTGAGCACAGCTGGTATGGTCCCCCAAAAAAGTACTAAAATAAACTGAAGTGAAGTATTTCGAAGGACCTGACTGGAATAGGCCTGGATTCTGATAGTGCAATGTAAGTACAATAGTCTTGGCTTGATAGCTGCCTTGGAATCTGAAAACCATAGAGAACAAGGAAGGACATAGATTAAATTGGGTGATGTAATTTTTTATATAAAAAGTAAGAACAAAATGATCTGTTTTCAAATAAATTCAGGCTGTCCTGTAGATACAAGAGTGAATTACATCTGTGATTAGATAGAAAGGAATGGGGTGGAATGGAGGTCATTCTTAGCTCAAGATGAGAAAGAACATTGGAAGCTGAAAAACCATGGGCCACTGCCTCTGGGGACACTTTCCCTCCTGGGCAAGGGCCTGCATAGCTGGAGGAGGGTGTCCTGGATGACCTCGATTCTAATCCAAGAGCTTGTGGGGAGCCATGGGAGACCCTCCAGCAGTTTGTCCACTGCAGCAGTAGAGCCCTGTCAGGGCTTATGTCTTAATAAGAGT
>PVKC010026291.1:0-16193 GCA_004027635.1 Crocidura indochinensis | reverse complement strand
AAAAGGGTTTATATACCCCAAGCCTTTTTTCAATAAACACTCTCAACCATCATCGTGTTGGGAGTCATTTACTAACCCCTTTGCCTCCACAGGTACTTTCACAGAAGAGCTGTAACACCCACATGTCGTTGTGATTGCTTCATTGGTCCACAGCCTTTCACAGCTGCTGGTCAGCTAGAAAGGCTTGCCCTTCGGGGCAGAAAAGCTTGCCCTTTGGGGCAAACCCGAAAGCAACTCACAATCTATTTGAAAGCAGATTCTCTAGTGCTTTCAAAGCAGCTATGTAATATATTTAGATTCATCAATCTTTTTTTTTTCTTGATTTTTGAGTCACACCTGGCAGCGCTCTGGGGTTATTCCCTGGTTCTGCGCTCAGAAATCGCTCTTGGGAGGCTCAGGGGACCATAAGGGACGCCGGGATTTGAACCACCGTCTGTCCTGGATCAGCTGAGTGCAAAGCAAATGTCCTTCCGCTATGCTATCGCTCTGGTTCCTAGAGTCATCAATCTTGATAAAAAAAAAAGGAACTAGTTTTCAAGTTATGAATTTAGAAAGTGCAAATTCAGAAACCCTCATTTGCCTATCTATGTGCTATAAACTGAATGAATAGCACTGCCACAAATACATTGGTATGAAAAACTAAGTCTATGGAATCTCCAGGGAAAGGTCTTTAGTGATTGAAGACTTACCACGCAATGGGTCCTGATGTCTAGAACCACACACCACTCTTTGTCCAAGCTTCCTACCATGAACTAGTTCTCCTGATCCTCACCTGTTGTCTCTAAATATTATTACCATACTGTTTTTTTCCATATGTCCCACAGATATATGAGATTATTCTCTCCTTCTCCCCTATGTCTGACTCATTTCACTTAGCATAATAATACCCATGTCCATCCATGTATAAGAAAATTTCATGACTTGATTATTTTCTAATTGCTAAGTAGTATTTCTTCTTCTTCTTTTTTTGGGGGGGTTCTTTTTTTTGGGTGGGGTCACACTCGGCAGCGCTCAGAAGTTACTCCTGGTTCTATGCTCAGAAATCACTCCTGGCAGGCTTGGGGGACCATATGGGATGCCAGGATTCAAACCACCGTCCTTCTGCATGCAAGGCAAATGCCTTACCTCCATACTATGTCTCCAGCTGACTAAGTAGTATTTCATTGTGTAAATACACCAGTTTCTTTAGCCACTCATCTGTTGTTGGGCACCTGGGTTATTTCTAGATTCTGGCTATTGTAAATGGTGTTATGATAAACATAGGAGTGTGGAGACCAATTTTATATTATGCTATTGTGTTCCTGGGGTATATCCCTTGGAGTGGTATTGCTGAATTGTATGGGAGCCTGATTTCCAATTTTTTGAGAAATATCCATATTGTTTTCCAGAAAGGCGGGACTAGATGGCATCCCCATCAGCAATGAATGAGTCCCTTTCTCCCCATATCCATGCCAGCACTGGTTGTTCTTGTTCTTTGTGATGTGTGCCAGTCTCTGTGATGTAAGATGATACATCATAGTTTTTTTTAATTTGCATCTCCTTTGTGATTAGTATCCCCTCCTTTTCATGAGCCTTTTGACCATTTTTATTTCTTCTTTAAGGAATTGTCTGTTCATTTCTTCTCCCCAATTTTTGATGGAGTTTTTTCTTTAGAGTTCTGTCACTACCTTGTATATCTTAGATAATAGTCTCTTATTTGATGGGTATTGGGTAAACAGTTTATCCTATTCTAGGAGTAGCCTTTCTATCCTAATCACTGTTTCCTATGAAGTGCAGAAACTTCTCAGTTTAATGTAGTCCCATATGTTTATCTTTGTTTCCACTTGCTTGGACAGTGGTGTTTCCTCATTGAAGATGCCTTTAGGCTCAATGTCATGGAGTGTTTTGTCTACATTTTCCTTTGTTTACCTAATGGCTTCACGTCTGATATCAATGTCTTTAATCATTTTGATTTGACCTTTGTACATGGTGTTAATCTACTATAGTCCTGTTGCAGCAAGGGTTTTGGACCTCCAAGCCTGATGCTGATGGAATTTTCCAAGCCTGAATTATTGTCTGTTCATATCTTTGTAGTTCATTTATGAACTGTCTTTGACTTACAAACTTTTGTGAATATCTTGGATGTGGAATTCCCCCTATTAGATCCATATAAGGATCTCCTAAGCCCTTAAACTCAAACATACAAACCACATTTGTAACACAGAATGCAATTATACAAAATCCTAGAGATTATACAAAATTTGAGAGGCTGTTGTCTTGTTCCAGGAGTGAGCATTCCTTGAATGTCCTTCTGCCCTGTGTGGACTTTGTCACACAATAGGACTGAAAGACATGGCATTAAAGAGAGGTCTGAGTTCAATTTTTGCATGTAGTTGACCAGTTATTCCAACACCACTTGTTGAAGAGACTTTCCTTGCTCCACTACTATATCTTGCCTTTTTATCAAAGACTAATTGATTGTATGTCTTGGTCAAACACTGAATATACAAGTCTACTCCATTGATCTTTACCTCAGTACCATGCTGTTTTAATGACTACTGCTTTATAGTACAATTTAAAGTTGCAAAATTGATGCCTCTCATCTTCTTTATCCTAAGGATTACCGTATTTGCCGGCTTATAAAACGACTGGGCATATAAGAAGACCCCTAATTTTGCAGTTAAAACATAGGTTTAGGCCTATATTTGCTGTATAAGACAGAATGTTCCTGTGCTGTAACTGTATGTACCACAGTGAACCAATCACAGCAAGCAAAGGTTCAAAGGTTATACTGTAATAGACTTCCTCTTTGACTCAGGCCCATTTGAACAGGCTTTTGACAGTGTAGATTGGGGTACAGAACATTGTCTAATTTGCATGCATCTAAAGCCTGTTTGGATTGGCCGAGTTAGAGAGGCAGTCCGAGCAGCCTTGCAGTGATTGGTGTAGGATCGAGTTGGAAAATTCTTTTAGTGGCAATATCCAGATGATTTTCGTTTTGCGGCATATTGAGACTTTTTTCGGGATATACTCAGCATATAAAACAACTCCCGATTTTCCGTTGACCTTCTTTTTGGTTGTTTCAAAAGTCGTCTTTTATGACGGCAAATACGGTACCTTAGTTATTAGAGGGCTTTTATCATTCCAAATGAATTTCAGGAGCATTTGATCCACTTTTTTAAAAAAGTGTCATGGGTATTCTTATAGGGATTGATTAAATCTGTTCAGTGCTTTGGGAAGTATTGCCATTTTGATAATGTTAATCCTTCCAATCTACGAGCTAAGTATATGCTAAGTATATGCCTCCTTTTCCTTGTGTCCTCTTAGTTCTTGAAGCAGTATAGGTGTAATTTATTTTGCACAGCTCTTTCATCTCCTTATTAAAGTTGACTCCAAGGTACTTGATTTTCTTTTTTTTTTTCTTTTTTTTTTTTTTTGGTTTTTGGGTCACACCCGGCAGTGCTCAGGGGTTATTCCTGGCTCCATGCTCAGAAATCGCTCCTGGCAGGCACGGGGGACCATATGGGGCACTGGGATTCGAACCTATGACCTTTTGCATGAAAGGCAAATGCCTTACCTCCATGCTATCTCCCGGGCCCCAGTACTTGATTTTCTATGGAACAATTGTAAATAGAATTTTTAATGTCTCTTTCTTCTCTTTCATTATTTGTATATTAAAAAAATCCATGAGTTTTTATGTTAATTTTTGTCTGCCACTTTACTATATGAATCTATTGTGTCTAGAAGCTTTTTTTGTAGAGTTTTTAGGCTTTTCTAAATAAAATATCATGTTATCTGCACTCAATAAGATCTTGAATTCTTCCTTTTCTATCTGGATGCCCTTGATATCTTTTTTCTTTTCTGATTGCTATCGCAAATATTTCTAGTACTTTGTTAAATAGAAGAGGCAAGAGGCGGAAGCCTTCTTATGCCAGATTTTAGCAGAAAAGCTTTTGGTTTTTCTCCATTGAGCATGATATTTGCCATAGACTTGTGGTAAATGGCCTTGATTATATTGAGAAAAGTTCCTTCCATTCCCATCTTGTTAGAATTTGTATATTGAATGGATGTTGAACCTTGTTAAATGATTTCTCTGCGGGGCCGGGCGGTGGCGCTGGAGGTAAGGTGCCTGCGCTAACCTAGGACAGACCTCGGTTCGATCCCCCGGTTCCCCATATGGTCCCCTGTGCCTGCCAGGAGCGACTTCTGAGTGAATAGCCAGGAGTAACCCCTGAGCGTCACCGAGTGTGACCCCCCCAAAAAAAAATGATTTCTCTGCATCTATTTCTATGATTTTTTTTTTTGGGCCACACCTGATGACGCTCAGGGGTTACTCCTAGCTATTCGCTCAGAAGTCGCTCCTGGCAGGCACGGGGGACCATATGGGGAACCCTCCCAGGGGATCGAACCCCGGTTCGTCCTAGGTTAGCGCAGGCACCTTACCTCCAGCACCACCGCCCGGCCCCTATTTCTATGATTATATGGTTTTAGTTTTTCTTTTGTTGATATGGTGCATTATATTAATTGATTTGCATATATTAAACCATCTTTGCATCTCTGCAATGAATCCTACTTGATAATAATCTATGACCTTAATGAGTTGCTGGATTCTATTTTCTAGTATTTTGTTGAGGATCTTTGTATCTGTTCAAAGTCTGTAGTTCTCTCTCTCTCTCTCTCTCTCTCTCTCTCTCTCTCTCTCTCTCTCTCTCTCTCTTTGGTACCTCTGTCTCCTTTTGGTATCAGGGTGATATTAACTTTATATAAATTATTTCAAAGTGTTTCTGTTTCTTCAATTTCCTGGAAAAGCCTGAAAAGAATTGGCAGTAAGTCCTCTTTAAAGGTTTAAAATAATTCATTAGTAAATCCATCTGGGCCTGGCTTTTGTTTATGGGAATTTTTTGATTGTCATTTAAATTTCCTCAATAGTAGTAGGCCTGTTTAGATTATTCTATATCAGCTTGGCTCAACCTTGGGAGATTATAGAAGTTCAATCATGTATCTATTTCTTCCAGGTTCTCTTGTTTTGTGACATAGTTTCTCAAAGTAATCTTGATTACCCTTTGAACTTCTGTAATTTCTGTAGTAACTTCACCCTTTTTATTTTTAATTTGGTTTATTAACTTTCTCTCTCTTTTTGAATCTTGCTAGTGGTTTATCAATCTTGTTTATTTTTTCTAAGAACTAAATCTTGCTTTTATTGGTCATTTGGATTATTTTATGGGCTTCCATTTCATGAATTTCTGCTATAAGCTTTATTTTTTTTCTCCATCTGTCTACCTTTGGTTCATTTTAATTTTTGGCCATTTCTAATTTTTTTTTACCATTTCTAATTTTTAAGCTGTGCCATTAGCTTATTTATGCATATTCTTTCTTCCTTCTTGATGAATGCTTGCAAAGCTATAGATTTTCCTCTTAATACCTGTTTTGCTGTATCTCACGAATTCTGATAATTCATGTCTTCATTCTCATTTGTAGAAATATTTTGATCCCTTTGTCAGGCAAGAAATGACTTACCCTAAAAAAAGGAAAATGAACAAACTAACGAAGGTTTTTATTCTACTAATAAGGAACAGTGTGGTAGGAACAGGATGAGGGTGGTGCTAACTTGGTTCATAGCTGAAATGAGACTCTGGATGCATTTCAGCATCTGTATCCGACAGCCAAAGATACATCGAAAGTCTACAAGTCAGGTGGGGGAATCTGTTGAAGAGAGTAATTGTTATGATACAAAAACCAAGGAATTGGAAAGGATTGGTTAGCAGTTGCTTCTTTGATAACGTGGGAAGCAAATTAAAATATAGATAGTTCGATCTTCTAAACCATAGTCTATCTAGAACTCAGGATTATGTAGAATAATGATTAGATTAGAATAATCTTTTATTCACTTTGCAGACATCTCATCAAATTGCAAGTTCCTAATCTCCATTGTTTTCTTCTTTCTCTTTTTTATCATCAGTTTCATGGTAAAATATACAAGACAAATTAACTGATCTATCATTTCACCATTTTAAATGTTCTATTCAATGGCATTAAGCACAGCCACAATGTCAAAGTCATCACTACCATTCAATTCCAGAATTTTTTATCATTCTAAACAGAGATTTTATATTTAATAAATGAAAACTCGTAGTCCCTAATAAGCTCTTTTATTCTGTCTCTCTGAATTTGTGAGGAATATCCTTGACCCTACTGAAATCTAAAACTTGGGGTCCACATGAGAGAGCTGACCAGGGAATCAGTATTTATAATATGGTCTTTTTTTTTCAGAATATTAAATAACCTTACAAACACATTACTCTACATTTTAATGATTTTTTTCTCATTTATACATACAGAGAAAAACATTACTATTAGTACACAGTGAATTTATTGAGGTTTTTTTTTGGGGGGGGTTGGGTTTTTGGGTACACCCAGCAGTGCTCAGGGGTTATTCCTGGCTCCATGCTCAGAAATTGCTCCTGGCAGGCACGGGGGATCATATGGGGCACCGGGATTCAAACCGATGACCTTTTGCATGAAAGGTAAACGCCTTACCTACATGCTATCTCCCGGGCCCCTATTGAGTTATTTCTAACCTGAATAGTGGAAAGAAACCTAAGGTAAAACCTCATAAGGCATGTCGGAGGAAGCTTAATTCTATAAATTTTGAATCCTTATTCAACCATTGGGTCCCACTAACACAAAAAACCCACAGTTAGTCTTATAGTAAAGATAATGAAGAGGGGCCTGGGAGATAGCATGGAGGTAAGGCGTTTGCCTTTCATGCAAAAGGTCATCAGTTCGAATCCGGGTGCCCCATATGGTCCCCCGTGCCTGCCAGGAGCAATTTCTGATCATGGAGCCAGGAGTAACCCCTGAGCACTGCCGGGTGTGACGCAAAAACAAAAACAAAAACAAAAAAGATAATGAAGAGAAAAGGTTGGGAGTAGTGGGAAGTTAAACAACACAGATCAACAGTCTTGGGTTGACTCTCTAAAGCAGATTCAAGTTCTGATGTCTTCTTGTATCAAAACTCCCACATCTGTGATTTCAGAGATTTCAATTTGAGAAATGTAGACCAGTTCTTTGATTTCATTCTTTCTCTAATGCATCTCCTTTCTACTTTTAACTTCCCTGGGAAGCTATGTTCCTTATCTCACCCACCCCCACAATGCATATGCAATATATATGGAGATAAGAGATGGAAAGAGTATCCTACAATTTAACTTAATAGTTAATAATGGCACTAAATTAATTCATTTAATTTATAGTTAATAGTCTTCCTCCTGCACTTTAAATCGCTGGTGAGCAGAAAGAAATTAATAAAATGCTCAATGGTTTGAAGCATATGATTTATATTTAATATTTTATGTTGACTCTATTAAATCAGATAGTTTGATTTTTCCTGCATATTTCCCCAATCCGGCTTCTTTCCCTGTGATTAATGTCATGGGATAAACAGAGAAGAATAATTTGAGGTGCTTGAGGAAGTAACCCTCTGGACTGGGGAAGGGTCATGCCTGCTTGATTGCAGGTACCCACTAGTCTCTGAAGCTGAAATATGGAGTTGTTGAATTCATCATTGGTGTTTTGGCTCTTAACACCTCTCCTTGGGCTGACTCAGCATGGCATCGATTCCTGCTGGCTATACACTCTTGTATCTTTGCCAGGGTCTTCAACCAGCCAGCTGGCCTGGCTGTCCACTCCCAATCTGTATTGTGTGCAAAACCTCACCCATGGCTAGCCTACTAGTTCTCCACACAACATTCACATTACTTTTTTGGGGGGGGCGAGGTAGATTTGGGGTCACACCCGGTGATGCTCAGGAGTTACTCCTGACTATGCACTCAGAAATAGTTTCTGGCTTGGGGGACCATATGGGAATCCAGAAGATTGAATGAACTGAGATCCATCCTAGGTCAGTGGCAAGCAAGGCAAACGCCCAACCACTGTGCCACCACTCCAGCCCCGACATCCACATTACTTATTTAGAACCCAAATCTGCCTAGTCAGATTGCAATATAACCACATTTAAAATGATACTGTACTCAGTTAAGCATAAATTTAATACCTGTAAATGCATGCTTTTCTCTCACCATGAAGAGTGAGTTATTTGCTCTACACTTCTTTTTAATGCTAAACCTCCAAGATTCAGGATGTTTTCCTTTTTTCTTTCTTAGTTTACTTCTCTCCACAAAGATATAAAGTTTTCTACTTTGTTCTGATTTGTGATAGACTAGACCTGTTGAAGCTTGACAATAAAATCGATATTTTAAAGTTTTACTTTAATGTTTACTTTTCTACTGACATGTAGGGGCACTTCCAGATTTTACTTGAGAATTTTTTAGTGAAAATAATGAGCAGCATTCCCTCAGGAAGCATTTATTGATTACCTGTCATATGCTGAGCACTGTGTTCAATAGTGAGAAGCATAGTTCCTTACAAGGTGGTTAAAAATCTGTAATTTTATAGAACTAATGTTTTCTTCTTTTTATGTACAGGCATTCTTCACCACAACAATCATGAGGTACCTTCCTCAGACTTGATTCATGGCAGCACAGTTTCCCTAGCTGGGTGATACCTGGGAGGCCCCAGCACCACTGGATCAGGTATTGTTGGCACTGTAGGGCCCAAGCATCATTACATCATTAGATCCTGATATAATTGAAACTCTGACCTGGTTGGCCAAGAATCCCTGAGCAATTCTCAGGCAGACTTCCTTTTATTTGTTGAGAATGAAAAAAAAAAAAGAGAATGAGTAAATAATGGCAAATTGGTTAATACTCTTTGAATTCAGCTAATAAAGTATTTTTTACTATAAATTATAGAGATCAACTATAGGTAGCTTAAATAGCAGGGAATTTATTGTGAGAATTTCACACAAGTCTGATGATGAGGCTATTCAAGTGTTGGTTATTCAGTGGTGGGTCAATGGAATTGTTTGCTTTCTGAGAGATGAAAGATTTCTAGGGACATAAGATGTTCAAGTGCTAAAACTGAGACAATTGACTGTTCTAACTGGCATGGCTGATAATCATGTTCTAATATTAAGGACCCAGTTCATGGCTTTTGCTATCTATGGAAAACTTTTTTAGTATTTTATAATCTTTATTTAAGCACCATGATTACAAGTATGTTTGCTGTTGAGTTTCAGTTATAAACAGACACTTTCCATCACCAGTGCAACATTCTCACCACCAATGCTCCTTACTTCTCCCCCACCCCTGCCTGTACTGTGACAGGGATTCTACTTCTCTCATTCTTTAACATTGTCATGTTAGTTGTTAGTGTAGCTGTAGTTATTTCCCTAACAGAGTTCACCACTCTTTGTGATAAGCTTCAAATTATGAGCCGGTCCTTTCAGTCCTTCTAGCCCTTAACTCTATTGTCTCTGGGCCTTATTACAACAATGTCTTTAATTTTTCTTAAAACCCATAGATGAGTGAGACTACTCTGTGTGTCTCTCCCTCTCCCTCTAATTTATTTCACTTAACATAACAGATTCCATGTATATCCACATATGGGAAAATTTCAAGACTTTATCTCTCCTGATGGTTGCATAATATCCCATTGTGTATATGTACCACAGTTTATTTAACCATTCAGCTGTTGAAGGGCATCTTGGTTATTTCCAGAGTCTGACTATTGTACATTGCGCTGCAATGAATATAGGTGTAAGGAAGAGATTTTTGTATTGTATTTTTGTGTTCCTAGGGTAAATACCTAGGAGTGGAATAGCTGGATCACATGAGAGTTTAATTTCCAGTTTTTTGAGAAGTCTCCATATTGTTTTCGATAAAGGCTGGACTAGAAGGCATTCCCACCAGCAGTGAATAAGAGTTCCTTTCTCTCCACACCCCCACCATACCACTGATTGTTCTTGTTCTTTGTGATGTGTGCCAGTTTCTGTGGTGCGAGATGGTATTTCATTGTAGTTTTGATTTGCATCTCCCTGATGATTAGTGACATGGGGGCATTTTTTTCATGTGTCTTTTGGCCATTAGTATTTCTTCTTTGAGGAAGTGTCTGTTCATTTCTTCTCCCCATTTTTTGATGGAATTATATGCTTTTTTTCCTTATTAAGTTCTGTCAGTACCTTGTATATCTCAGATATTAGCCCCTTGTCTGATGGGTATTGGGTGAAGCTTCTCCCATTCTGTGGGTGACTTTCATATCTTAGGCACTATTTCCTTTGAAGTGCAGAAGCTTCTCAGCTTAATATAGTTCCATCTATTTATCTCTGTGTCCACTTGTATGGAGAGTACTGTTTCCTCCTTGAAAAATGCCTTTAGTTTCAATGTCATATAGTGTTTTACCTATGTATTGTTCTATATACCTTATGGCTTCAGACCCGATATCAAGGTCTTTGATCCATTTGGATTTGACCTTTGTGTGTGGTGTTAGATGGGGAACTGAGTTCGCTTTTTTGCAAGTAGCTAGCCAGTTGTGCCAACACCACTTGTTGAAGAGGCTTTCCTTGCTCCATTTTTGGATTTCTTGTCCCTTTATCAAAGATTAGTTGATATATTTGGGGAATATTCTCTGAATACTCAAATCTATTACACTGATCTGAGGATCTTCTATGGGAAATTCTTGAACATTATTTCTTTATCAAATAACTATCAAAAGCAGGACAGTGAGATAACTTGTCTTATGCCTGATTATATGAGACCAAAAGACTCCAAATCCAACAGATAGAAATATGCTTTTATTTCATTGGTCAGGGTTGGGTCATAAGTTACATCCATGATGATAGGTGTCAAAAAAGATTAATCATTGTCATATTATATTAATAAATATTCATTTATTGCAGCTAGAAAGGGACATAGGAGACAAGATGTGAACAAATATTAATGATACTAAAAAGGAACTAGTGGAGATAAAGGTTCCTCTGAAGGCAATGAATGACATTATTTGCATTTTCGTTTAAGTCTATGTTGCTGTTGCCTTGTTTATCTTATAGCTTACTTATTTGTTATAGGTCCACTATAACAAATACTCTTCAGTATTACTCTTTGAAATTGTATTTGGGGGCCTGAGAGATAGAGTACTTGCTTGCACACAGCCAACTGGGATTCAATCCTTGACACCCAATGTGGTTCCCTGAGCCTTGCTAGGGGTTATCTCTGAGTGCAGAGAAAAGAGTAGTAAACCTTGAACACTGCGGGATGAGGCACAAAAAATTTTACAAAATAAAAATAAGATAAAATGGTTCTTGGCTTGCAACAATATGGCTCTGCTAATATGATAATGATGATAAAGTCTGTGGAAAAATTATGTCCCTATCCATAAACAGAAAATTGGAAAACATTGCATAGCCCCCTTATCCTTCAGCCATCAATCAATAATTCATTGAATCATAACCAAAATCAAACACCATATTGAGGGAAAGGTTCTCATGAAAGCTACTAGAGTATAGGTACTTGTACTACAATATACACTCTACCTTATAGGCTTCTTTTCAGAAGGTGCTCTGATCTTTTCTCTTCATCAGTTAATAAGGTTCTAATCAGAAATGGTGAACTTGTCCTAGGAGGTAAACACCTGCATCTTTTCTAACTGGAGGTGATAGCTTTAAATTTTGGTGAGGAACATGGGGAAGACGACTCAAAGGGCTGGAGTTCAGGCTTTGCAACAGTAGTTCTGGTTTCAATTCCTGAATCACAAGATCCGTATTAGGCACTGTGGGGTTTTCCCTCTCCTACAAAAAAGACAATTTGAAGTGGGGAGGCACAACCTTGCAGCTTGACCATAATGTGCTATTTGAGCTCAGATGGTGACCAGCTGGAAACTTAAATGTGAGATACTGGAAGAGAAACTCATGGAAGAATTGACTGCACAAACCCACAAATCTCTGGATGGTTACTGAACTACACGTGCAGGGAAGATATCCCAGAGAGCACAACAAAAACTTGGTCCCAGAGGAAGCTTGAGAATTTTCTGTGTCTTTACAAACATTCCTCAACAACACAGGCTTGGGTGGAAAAAAATAGAAGTTTTATGGCTTCAAAAGTCTGAGGATAGCATCTCCTCATCCAAAGAATGAGTTGACTGCTAAACTATGCAGGCACAAGGAGACTATGAAACAAAACTAAATCAAACAAACAAATCTGAGTAAAGACATGAAGGATGTAAGTTAAGGTGTAGACAATCTTTCTCAAATACAAATAATTTACTTAAGCAACTATTAAAAAAGCAACTACTGTTAAAATAATTAAAAGTAAATAAAAAAGAAAATAGAGATGTCATCGCGCGGCTTATAAAATATCTAGGTTTCCTTTAAGAAATTGTTAGGCTTTCAAAAAAACTGAACAATTAAAAATTTTTTAAAAAGCTTTTCAAAAGGGACCGGGAGGTGGCACTGGAGGTAAGGTGCCTGCGCTAACCTAGGACGGACCTCGGTTCGATCCCCCGGTTCCCCAGGTTCCCCATATGGTCCCCCGTGCCTGCCAGGAGCGACTTCTGAGTGAATAGCCAGGAGTAACCCCTGAGCGTCACCGGGTGTGGCCCAAAAACCAAAAAAAAAAAAAAAAGCTTTTCAAAAAGGGGGAATATGTATATGTGGAGTGGTCCCAAATGCTGCATTTTAGTAGAAGATTCCAAAATAAATATGCTTGAAGGATTAGAGGAAAATATCTTAACTAGGGAGAAAAAAATAGAAACTTTCAATGAAAAGGCAAAAACTATATAAAAAGGACTCACATGAAAATTCTGGAGATGAGACAGTAAGGTAACTGAAATAAAAATTTCACCAGATGAACTGAATTTCAGATTTAAGCTCTCAGAGAGACACAGAATAGTCTCACTCATCTATGGGTTTTAAGAAAAATTAAAGACATTGAAATAATTCCCAGAGTTGAGGGCAGAAGAACTGGCTCAAGATATAAAGCTCACCACATGACCTGACTGGACCTGTGTGGCACCGCACAGAAAGTCACACCCCCCATACTACATGACCCGACTGGAGCTGTGTGGAGCCACTGCTGGGGCTGCACACAGGGCAGGCACTGACAGAGCCTAGGAGCAGTCCTGATTCCTGGAGCAGCCACCTGGAACACAGAAGAGCCAAATTAAAAGTGTTAAGAGCCACATGTGACTCACGAGTCGCAGGTTGCTGACCACTGGTCTAATGCATGGATGTTCACTGAACACAATAGATTCATTTTGGGGCCCAATACAAAGTATGACTTCAATCTTTTTTTTGAGGTATTTTCCCAGCTCAAGTCTTATCTGTACGAATCCTAAAATGCCAAATTCCATTTCTACAAACACTAAGGTTATAAATTATTCTTTCCCAACAATAATAACTATCATTTATATGCAAACCCTAAAGTATCAAGAACTCTCTACTTGTCTAAAGCTCAAGTGCTTCATTGTTTGATCCTGTAGGTTAACATGCAGGGTTTCATGTGTTTATTTTCAAAGAGGATTTTGTTTTTATATGTTGGCTGTTTTGGGCTTGTTTGCTTATGAGTTTTTCCAGTACATAGAAACTGAGAGTTGTGTAATGAAGCCATGTGGACCAAAACATAGCATCAGTAGCCTCCAGTCATGCAGCATAAAAAATGGAACTTGAAAAGTTAGACCATCTTTTAAGATTCAAAGGTTGCCAAGAATGACATTAGCTTTAGGTTAGTTATTAAAATTTATTAACAAACGAAGAATAAGCAGGGTGGAAAGGAGACTTTGCGGGGGATGAGGGCAGGAAAGGAAGCAAAACAAGAAGGAAGGTTCATGGGGAAATATGGGAAAGTGGATGGTGGGAGGGAGAGGGTCACGATTACATAGGCAATATTTTTGTTTCTTCACTGCTTTTTGACCCATTGATAAAGGGGAGACTAGAAAAATAAGACCCCCAGCCCTGGCCTGTGTGTTCTTGCTGAGGCAGGTGGCTTTCCATGATTTCATCGTTCTGATAGCCAGTGTCACGGTATAATGCCAATATATCAGAGACAAGCAGATACTCTGCCCAATTCAGTTCACTTCTCACCCATGGCATTAAGGTCAATGTCCTCAAATTCTGCGAATGCCACCTGGGGAAAGAGGCAGAATGGAATTTGTAGGCCAAGTGATCTAAGAAAGGACAGTCCCTCCCAGGCATCCAACAGTGTACATGGGATGTTGAGTAAAGAAATGGTGTAGGTGGGCCCATGTGTTCCCAGGGAAATAGTGGTTTAGAGTAAATGGTGGGAGGGAAGTCAAGAGCTTAGAGTGTTTGACTCAGGAACATAGATTGGGGATGTGAAACTGACCTCAACCTCTGGTCCACTAGTCTCAGACATGGTCTCCTCTTCGTCTCTCATGAGCTCCAGCACCTTGGCCCACTGCTCATCTTCTTTGGTGTTTTCCAACTCATTGCCTGTGGAGGAGGATGAGGGTGTCAGAACACCAAGGAGCCAGAGCAGAATGGGCTCTGCTCCCTGCTCCCCAAAGTGGCCTTACACTCCCTGGGAGCCTTTCACTCACTCTGAATTTCACTGAGCCGAGATTGGAGCTCCAGGTTTAGCTCCTGTGTTGTTTTGAGGAGTCCCTGATGGGGAGGGAAGAAGGTCATGAGGGCTCCAGGGAGGAAGCTAGCTCCAGGTCTTCCTCCCTAACCACCCAGGCCGGTCTCTCACTTGGGTTTTGCTGAGCTGTTCTTCCAGCCTAAGTATCTTGTCTTTTTCCTCTTCTTTCACTTTTTGCAGTTGCTCTATCTGCTGCTTCTGCAGGAGCACTTGTTGCTTTAGCTCCTCATTCTCCATGGTGAGCTCCCTATAGCTGGCCAGATGTTCTTCAAATTGGGCCATGCACTGCTGCAGGTGGTAGACATTTTCTATCTGACGCTGGCGCAATGTCAGTGCCTGCTGGTCCTGCTCTTTCATCTGTGGGCAGAAGGACTGAAGTGAGGATTGGCAGCAGTGATAGCATGATCCTGAGATTGGACATGTAAGGTCACTCACAAGTTCAAGGCAGACAAGACATAGGACAATCCAATAGTTTCCTCTGCAATTCCTGATAAAATTTCTCTTAAATCCAAATAAAGTGGGCTATTCTCTCTTTCTCTCTCTTTCTCTCTCTCTCTCTCTCTCTCTCTCTCTCTTTCTCTCTCTCAAGGCCACTGGATCCATCTGTCATCCCCCCACTCCTAGGAACCTCCACGATGGTTTAAGGGTTCTGAGGCTCAGTGTTGCTCTGTGTGAACTGTGTAGTAAAGTGCATGTTAGTGTATGGCTGATACCATCCATTATCTGCCTCATCCTTGACCATTACTTCAGGCCTTTATGCCCTAGAGATTCTGGTATCTCCACTCTCACTCTCCATTTTGTGATAAAACCGCCTTAGTTCTGTCTCTTTCTCTGGGCCCAAGAGCATATCCTTCCAGCCCCTCTGTGGTCCCTCCCATCTCCCACCATGCTGGAGCAGGAGTTACCTTCCTCCTTAGGTCTACCAGTTCCTCCTGCAGCAGTGCTACTTTGGCTTCCATAATGTCTTGGTCTTCACACTGGAGGACACAGGTGGGCCAGTCAACCCCTCAACAGACCCTCCTTGGTGGACTAATGTTCTATTGTGTAAATAGGCCTCTTTTGCTCTCTCTTTCCATTTGGGATAGGGATAGGGATGCCATGCTTTGGAGAGTATGACAAAGGAAGACCCCTCTATTCTATCAGAGAGCAAGGAGGAAACAAGGAGTACAATCTGTCTTTTCCCCCAGATTTCTCTTACTATGTTGTTGCTCATTCACTGTGCCCTCAAGTCCCTCTCATTAAGCCCAGGAGGATGGAAGGAATCCAGAAGGACTGCATCCATCATCTTCAACTTGTTCATTTTAGGAACTAGAACGAGCTTTTCTTTGAAGGGGGTTGCTTAAAAAGAGATGCCAGTGCTGAATGTTCTATCTGACTGAACATGGTATAATCCAACATGATATAGGATGGAAGAGTACAGATTCAAGAGCCTGGTTTTTTTAAGTTGCCCACCAATAGGTGTCCAAGGGCCACTTCTACCCATTTGGTCCTAACTAAGTGCCAAAGGCCAAATTCATCTGAGAAATAAGAAACACTGAAGCAGTTTCCCCCATGTCAGACTGAGCATAACATGAGTATATTGGGATCAGTGATTCCTCTGGATGCAATTCCCTCCCCCCTTACTGAAAAGTCACTCAGAGAAGAACTTACTCCTTCTGGATTCAGGAAATCCTTGACAGCAGGGGTGTCCTGTCCCCTGCCTCTGATGTTCTTAGTATCCCGGTT
>PVKC010026290.1:0-16182 GCA_004027635.1 Crocidura indochinensis | reverse complement strand
AAAGAAAGAAAGAAAGAAAGAAAGAAAGAAAGAAAGAAAGAAAGAAAGAAAAAGAAATACAAATGGCCAAGCCTCTTTTTTTCAGAATGAACAGTGTAGTAAGGGCTCTGAATCCAGAGATTGGTTTGAGAAGAAAATTTTGAGCTAGGAAGACAGAAATGAGTTAGGTGAAAAAGGTTACTAGATTTACTAAATATTCACTTAATCTTTAAATTAAGAGCAAAATGTCTCTTCAGAGGTTTCCAAGAGTGTTTTACGAGGCAAATCTTTAATATTTTCAATTCCAACCATACTTTTGCTTTTTCCTTATACTTTGCCATTTCCTTCAAGACAGTAATTTTTTTTCAGTTCACAATCTTTAATATTTTCAATCCCAACCATACTTTTTGATTTTTCCTTATACTTTGCCATTTCCTTCAAGACAGTAATTTTTTTTCAGTTCACAATTGTTTGTTGTCTGATACTATTTTTTAAATTAATATATTATTTTTAGGGAGGGGGATACTTAGCTTTCTTTAGGATTTACTTTTGGCTCAATCTTCAGGATAGTGCTTAAAAATTTGAACTAGTATTGGCCACATGCATTCCGTGTCTTATTCCTATACTTATTTTTCTGCCTTTTATATGATATATTTTTAGTGTTAGTACCCAATTTTATTCCACTAATAAAATACAGTTTCAATTTAAACTAAAAATATGATTTCAGTCATATGTTGAACCCACTAATGACGAATACATAGGAATAACAATAAACAGCTCATGTCAGATATGACCAGCAGATTCCACTAACACTCAAAAACTACATTTTATTATTTGAATTGTCTTTTTCCCAAAAAAGATCCATTGAGCTCATAATCCTTACAAAGAACTCCTAACAAAGAATGCAACCTTATTTAGAAATGGAGTGTTTATAAAAACATCCACAAAGTTATTAGGTTAAATTTTAATCCAGTATGACTGGCCTCTTTAAATAAAGGGGACGTTTTGACGGAGACAAATAAGGGGGGGAAGATGATGTGAAGAGACAAAGAGAAAAGATGGTGAGCTACAAGCCAAGAAATGCCTCAGACTTCCAGGGCTTTGGGAGACTCCTGAAGCAGAAGTTTTGGAGAGCTGACACTTTGATGGTAATTTTTTTCCTCCAGCACTAGAAGACACTCATTTTTGGAATAAAATTGGGTAAGTAGCTCATTATGCTTAATTATGTATGCTGTTTGTGATTTTTTGTTATAGAGAGCCAAGAAAACAATAGTCTCTGATATAGAGGGTAATCAATGTCCTGGTATTTTAAAGGTAGTCTGAGGGATTCTGTGAATAGTCAGGTCTAGAGGGAAAATGGACACCATTTTTTTTTTGTTTTTTTGTTTTTTTTTTTGTTTTGTTTTTGGGTCACACCCGGCAGTGCTCAGGAGTCACTCCTGGCTCCATGCACCATTTTTTAATCCACACACTAATGCTGATTGGAGATGTCTGTACAATCTGAACTTTGCTTGCACCTCAGTTCTGAGAGTTAATGTTCTGAGCAAGGGAGCCAAAATTTAGTTTGTGGGAAAATGTAGAAGACCAAGTGGCTATTCTTGTAAATTGGGGCAGAAAGAAAAATTGGCATTTTTTTAGACCAACGAAACAACACTATATGGAGTAAAATGGAATTATGATAAGAATAGTGACTGCTATGATACTAAATAAAGGTAAAAAACTATCTACTAAAAGCTTTTTATAAGTGTTATCTCTGAAAACTCTTTAAGATTTAAATACCGAAATGCACTTACACTGACCATACAAAAGATAAAATCAATGATTTTTATCATTTTGTTTTTAAACTTGTCTTCATTTCTTATTTTATATTAACAATTAGTCTTCTAACTGTTATACCCACAGCATACTAAAATAAATTCAGAGTCCAATCATATATCAAAAGACATTCACTCACTAACCACCTCCGCTCTTGTTCCTTCACACTTTTTTCCAACTGGCTATGCAGCTAAATTCTAAATATACTTTTAATATTTTGTAAAACTGTAAAAAATTTGGTAAAATTTGTTATTGTCATTTACTAATATTTTTAAATATCAAAGAACTGGCTATATTGTGAGCTCTAACAAAGAGTAAATAAACACAAATGAAGCAAATTTAACAAACAAAATTAAATTATTTTGACTCAAATATGGTTATATTTGTATAACAGAAAAAGTTTTGGGGAGACAAAACTTTTTAAAATCTGTTATATGATGTTAAGATATTTATACTGTAATTCTAGTGTTGATGAGACCTCAAAATTTATCTACTGATATGAGAGACAAATCATGCTTTGTTCCTAGTTTAGCATGTATTTCAGTGGTACTCCATAATAGATAAAATCAAGTCAATTTAATCACAATGATTTGTAGGGAGGAAGTTCTTAAATATGAGTGATTTAGTGAGCACTTGTCACAGGCCACAATTGCTCTTACACACTAACATAAAATACGTATTAAATTTGTCTAAGATATTTCATAAAATTTGGCATCCTTTTATAAAATAGAACTCATTTTACATTTGAAGAAACTGAGTTATAAAATTCCTATGGGTCTTACAACTGTAAGGTGACAGAATAGTGTCTTTCCTGTCTTAAAACATTAATCAATTCAAATATCATGTTTTAAAAATAAATGTTTTCGGGGCTGGAGAGATAGCATAGAGGTAAGGCATTTGCCTTGCATGCAGGACATGGTTCAAATTCCGGCATCCCATATGGTCTTCCGAGTCTGCCAGGAGTGATTTTTGAGTACATAGCCAGGAGTAATCCCTGAGTGCTGCTGGGTGTGACCCAAAAACCAAATAAATAAATAAATGTTTCCATGGGAAAAGAAAAATCTGAAGGACAGTGATGTCATACATTAATAGTGATATTTTCCCTACAAAAAAATAATTTTTTGTAGAGTTTCTTATAAACAATTGTAACCTAAGATCAATAAGAAAAAAATCATTGCTTCTGGTTTATATTAAGGTTTGATTCAATGGGGCCTGAGAGATAGCACAGAGGTAGAGCGTTTGCCTTGCATGTGCTTGATCCAGGAAGGACCTGAGTTAGATTGTCTGCATCCCATATGGTCCCCAAGTCTACCAGGAGTGATTTCTGAATGCATAGTCAGGAGTAACCCGTCAGTGTCACCCAGTGTGGTCCAAAAACCAAAATACAAAAAAAAAAAAAAAAAAGATTTGATTCAACATAGATTTTCTTTTTATTTTTGACTTTTTTATTTTTAATTTATTTAAAGAAAATACATCACATAGTTGACACAATTTATCATAATACATTTTTTTCAGGCAGAACAAAGGCAAAGTTATTTAAAAAATAGATAAACTAAAGAGATAAAAGAGGAAGGAAAAGTTCAGTAGCAAGTATATTTTTGAAAATCATTGAATCACCAATTAGCTCATTAAAGGCCTAGCAGAAGATTTAGTAAGCTTTTCTACTTCTCTCTCTCTCTCTATTTTTTATTTAAGGAGAAGAGTTAAAGAAACACAGTAAAAACAGTGTTAGAATGGCAATTGTTTGCATAGGTGCAGCAAAATATGGGAACATAGAAAGGAAAAGCCTTGGCCTAAATACATGGAGACCTTAGCCCTAAAGTTTTCTGGCGTAAGACCAACTCTGAGCTCCTGGCATACTAGGTTGTCCAGCCCAAGTCATTATTGATGCCAATAAAATGTTTCGCACAGTCGCTGGTGCTGGTGTCAGGTTTCTGTAGTTAAAGGTCCTGGCTTCTGTTCCTATCCTACATTGAAGTCAGAATAATGTGGAGTGCCTTCTAGTTTCACCTCACAATTAGAGAACAATGTGGAGAGCCCTGCCCCAAAAGCAGGTTGTGGTTGTTGTTGTTGTTCTTGTTGTTGTTCTTGTTGTTAAGCCTTCTGGGTGTAAAGGGAACCCACTTTAGAGTAGGTCTATGCTAGGGCAGTGGTAGGATCTTCCCTGGTAGAGGACTGCTTCCAGGTGATGATATAGAAAACCGTGGTTGTTTTGAAGAAGGCATCCTTGGGTCAGAGGTGAATGGACAATG
Source organism: Crocidura indochinensis (assembly GCA_004027635.1). NCBI lineage: Eukaryota > Metazoa > Chordata > Mammalia > Eulipotyphla > Soricidae > Crocidura > Crocidura indochinensis. The sequence continues at coordinate 12,136 of PVKC010026290.1, read as the reverse complement.
CCCATTCTTCTGAGGCCTGAGCCAGGTCATTATGACAACGTTCAGGGTATAAGGTCCCACTGCATTACAAGATTTGTGTGTTCCTATTTCTATTAGATAGAAACTTGTTTGTATATACAGTATTTTCCCATTTTAATGGGCCTATGCAAAAGAGGAACAAATATTTTCTTGAAATCTTTGTGATTTAGTAAGTCCTTCATAGTTGGGTTTCAGACTTACAGTGAATCAGGGCCAATCCCACCGCCAATAGTGGTGCATCCTATAGTATCATCCTTTTCCCTCTGGCCTACCTATATAACAGACTCATTTTATGTTTAGATTCTATTGTTGTTGACTTTGTCTTGAATATTTAGTTCTATCATTTTATATCTCCACCAATGACCCTGGGATCGATTAGCCCCTGGACCCCATATTTTCTTCCCCCCCTTCTTAATTCTATAGAAAAACACTAAAATTAGAGGTAAAATGAAGCATTTTTTATTCATAGGTTTTATGAAAAATGTGGGTGCTATCTAAAAAAGATTTTTGCATAGGCATAGCAAAGGTTGAGGAAAATAGTGCCAGTGTGATAGCACAGTTATATGGAGTTTGTCTTGCATACATCTGTCCGAGATAGACCCAGGTTCGATCCCTGGCATCCCATATAGTCCCTGAACCTACCAGGAGGGATTTCTGAATGCAGATCCAGGAGCAAACCCTGAATGCTGCTGGGTGTGACCCCAAAACAAAACAAACAAGCAAACAAAACAAAACAAAACAAAAGGTAGAAAATAGAAAGGTAAAACCTTTAGCCTAAAAACATGCATCCTACCATAAGGCCAACTATAGGCTCTGGGCATACTAAGTTGTCTAATACTAGAGTATTTCTTCATGGTCCCAGGAAAAGTTCTCCTCAATCACAGTTGTCTCAGTCAGGGTCTGTAATTTAAAGATCTTGGCTTTTGCACAGATCCTATGTAGAAAATAGGCTGTTACAGAGCAAGTGTCTTTTGGTTTAATCTCACCATTATGTGTAGAGGCAGGAAAATCAGCCCTGTAAGCAAGTTGTTGCTATTTCCAAGTCTTCAGGATGTCTGATGAACCCACCTGGAGCAAGTTGGTGTCAAGGCATAATTAGGTTCTTCCCTGGTAGAGTTTGCTTCCTGGTGCCGGTACAAAAAAAACCATGCCTGTTCCAAAGATAGGGTTCAAGGTTTGACAGTTAATGGCCAATGTACAATCAACTGAATTCACTATGACAAATGTTCAGGATGAAAGGCTCCCTGAAATATAATATTTATGAGTTCCTATCCCTTTTAGATAAGAACTTCTTTCTATAAGTAAGATCTTCCCATTTTAATGTGTCTGTGTAAAAAAGAACAGTGCTACTTGATACTGCTGGTGTATATGGGGGTACAAATAACAAGCTAAACAATCCCTATAGCCTGGTTCTAACATGAACTCAGAACCCAAGAGAACTAATCTACTTTCCTACTAGAAAAATTCAAAAAAGGAGTGGGGAAAACTACATCTACATAAGAAATTACACAATAAGAATTATAACTATGAAGGACAGCTCTCATATAAGTAGAATCATGCAGTGATTATTTCGCTTACTATAAAGTGTCCAACAGTTATCCACATTAAGCATTAAGACATATTTTTTCTTTTTATGACTGAATAAAATTACATTTTATCTTTATGATATATCTTTATTGTGTCCCCTTTGTGCCCAAACACAGGCAGGAATCAGCCGCCAGTCCTTGTAGGCAGAGACAAGCCTACCTGTGTGAGGGACTCTGGAGAGCTTATATTTGTTGGGGGTCTTCTTTCTATGATATATGTTTATATGTTATATAACCTTCTGTTGATGGATGTCTGTTGATATATAGTATTAAGGCAGTTTTTTGCTCCAATGAACACAGCTGTCTTTTTGAGATTCTTATTTCTTGGGATTATATACCCAGAAATAAGGTTACTGATAAGGTTACTGAATTACATTGCTTTTCTTTTTGATACTGGATAAAGAATATTGGTATTGTTCTCATTAGTCATTACATATTCTACATTCTAAATAGGAGTGCACAGAATTTAAGTTTTTCACATCCTTGCCATATTTTATTTTAATTTTTAAATAGGGATCTGGCCAATGTGTTAGATGATGCTGCATTGTGATTTTGATTTACATTTCCCTAATGACAAATGATGTTGAGCACAGTTTCATATACCTTTTGGCTATTTGAATTTTTCATAGCAGAAAGTTCAAATTAACTCCTGAGCACATTTTTCTATTAGGTTTTGGCTATTTTTCCTTTATAATTGTTAAAGTTTCTTATGCGCTTGTCAAAATTGCTTTGTATTTTATATATTGGCTACTTAGATTAAAAATTTGTAAATATTTTGCCATTTCTATAAACTGTCTTTTCTCACGGCTGCTTTTCATTCTCTAACTTTTTATGGCGTACTTATTCCTTAGATGTAATCTGCTTTTTTCTTTATTGGAAATGATTACAAAATCAATATTAAAAAAGTTTTCACCATATTTTATTTTTAAGTTTACTTATTTGATCTTATATTAAAATCCTTAATAGTTTGACGTGATTCTATATTGGTATAATGAATTCAATTTTGTTCTTTTTCATATGGTTGTCCAATGTTATGAACATCATTTATTATACCAGTCTTTGCTTACTATATATTCTTTGCATTCTTATCAAATATCAGGTGGTGTTAAGAATTGTGAGGCTAAAGAGATTGTGGAGGGGTAAAGCACTTGTTTTGCATACAGTAGACCCTAGTTTCACCTCCAGAACCATATATAGTGTTTCCTCAGCAGAAATTAAGGAACAAAATTTTTAATATTAACCTTCATTATAGTAACTGTTTCCCATAATATATAGTACGATTGATTTCTACATTGTATATCACAAATTTTGAGTTAAGCTATATTTCTATGCTTTCAATTTAACATTGTATATTTATAATAAAGTACAGTTCTGGTTTTAAAATATCAACTTAGAAAAATTATATCATAATAACCTATTTAATTAAAATTGCTGATAGTATTTCATTTTTTTCTTCATATAGCCTATCTAGATTGTTAATTTTTTCAAAATAAGGTCCTATTTTCTTATAATAAACATCCTAGATAATTTTTTTGGTTTACTCTGATTTTGAGTAACAGGTTGGATACAAAAGTGATCCCAGTTTTCTCCTTCCTTATAAAATGACTTTTCAATCTTATTGCCAATATGGTTCAGGAATGGGATTTAAACTTCCTATAAAATCTGGGTTTGTCATGATTTCCTTTGACCAATAGGATGTAGGTGAAATAAGAATATGCCAGTTTTGAGATTAGGCCTTAAGGCGTTTTTTTTGATTTTCAATTATCTTAGAACTCTGCCTTTGTTATTTAAAGAAGCTAAGAATAGGCTGCTGGAGAATAACAGGCCATGTAAGAAAAGTCCAATTGAAACCATTCAAGAATATCCAGCCCAGTTTATGTTGAACTAACCTCCAAATATAGGGAAGTTTTAACTTCACACTACCTCCTTAACCTACAACACCTTCTAGGTACATAGTTAAGTCCAGCCAACATGTAAGTAACTGATCTTCTGACTCAGACTATGAGTAATAATCTAAGCAATAATCAATGCTTGTTCCTTGAATCCACTTAGTTTGGGGTTGACTTACTGATCAGCAATAACTAAAATGCTCTATCAACTAATAGGTTCTAAACAATTAATAAGAGCTAGTTCCAGTAAGTAATATAGATTTTTTAAACATGTATTAAAGTCCATGCTTTACAAAGTTATTTATAATTTAATTTTATATACACATTATACATAATGTATATTATATACATTATATCTAATCAAAAAGCATCACCAGCGCCAACTTTCCTTCACCAGTTTTCCCAGGTTTTCTCTTACCCACCACAAACCTCCACCCTCTCACCCACATCTTCACATACACCTTTTTTAAATTTGGTTGTTAAAGTTTGCATCTCGTGATTGCAGCACATTTTTAGAGATGATCAAAATAGCAATGCATTCAATATTACAGAAGGACATAAAATTAAGAAAAATGATCTGATATTCAATTTAAAAAATATTCAGAACAAAAATAAAAATAAAAGAAATAGAAATGTGTTATGATTATTATGTTGAATTATGTATACATGTGCTGCTATATAATTATATAAAAATTATATGAACATACATTCATTACTTTAAAAATACAAAAATTCTGGTGACAATTAAAATTACCATTATCTAAAACTAAGCAAGATATGTATCAAGTATCTAAAGATCAAACTTTCAAATAAAATACATCCTGTTTTAACGGCTATAAATATTCATGAAGTCATTTCGGAGAATAGACAGTACTGAAAAGTGACAGACCTTTTGATTTGGAATAGGACAATCAATTTTTCTTGGTGGAAAGAGAAGTGATGGGAGAGACAGGGACAGTGGAAGAAGGTAGTGGATACTTAGATGGTAGGGCAGGTATTATAATCTATACCTTAAATGTTAATGCTATTTTAAGTTCCTAAATTATAATAAATAATGTTTTAAATAAAAAAAAGACTGCCTAATAGTAGCAAAGAAGAAAACAAGGCCAGTTGTACACAAATTTTTTGGGAGGGACCACACCCGGTGAGACTCAGGTGTTATTCCTGGCTATGTGCTCAGAAATCGCTCCTGGCTTGGGGGACCATCTGGGATGCTTAAGGGTCTTACTAAGATCTGTCCTGGGTCAGCGCGTGAAAAACAAACACCCTACCACTGCACCATCTCTTTGGACCCTACAAATTTTTAAAGTAAACAACATCCCTCAGCAAATGTAAAAGCTTTCTGCAAGGAACCAAAAGTAGAATTCTTAAGCACATTGAAGGAACTAAGGAAACCCAAAACAGTGAGAAGGATGAAGTGCTAACAGTCTATTAAAAATGAGAAATATAACAGAGAGACTCAATTAATTCTTGGCTTCAGTTATTACTAAGGGAGTTTCCCACTCTGAAATTATCTTTTATCAGAGACAGGTCAGAGGTAAGAGAAAATAATGTTAAAAGCACAAGGTGTACTGGAATGAACTGAAGCTAGTTCCTTTGTTCATTGCCATCCTGGCTCCCAATCAGGTAGTCTGAGGAAACTGAAGTTTAGAAGAGTTGTACAATCAAAAGTACGTATCCCTCTCTAATAAAGGACAGACACTTATCAAAGAAAACTTGATTTTGCAACTAGAAAATTGGCAAAATTTGTATAGTTTTTTTCTCTTTAGTTATACAGAAATATATCTGGGTTTGTTTGGGCATTTGGGGGGGGGGTAAGTATACCATATTATTAGTAGAGGTTTCGTTCAAACTACTTTAAAAAGCTGATTAAAGGAATTATGGGTAGTTTATTTTTTGAGATTTCATAGAGAAGGATCAAGTTTTATAATCTAAAATCTGGTCATTTTTTGCTACACTACATAATTAACAGCTTTTGTAAAATCAGAAATGAAAATAAAAATTGAACTGAAACTATGACCCCCAAACCCAAACACTTTGGAAAAGTATAGGCACATTGAATGTTGAGAGCTCTTTAGGAAGATGAGATGAAAGCTGGAGATAAGAAAGAGGGAGGAATTTGGGTTTACCTCCAGTTGATGAAAATTCCCCCAAAATAAAAGAAAAAAAAAATGGACTTGGATCTCTTTCACACATGCAGATAGGGCCTGGAGTGGGAAGAGTAACAAGGAAATGCCTGCAGGTCATCTGTTATAGGTTATCTGTTGAAATATGAAATACTAAGAACAGGGCTGAAGATGTCAGTATTTAGATCTGTGTTGGCAAAAAGTCTATTGGGGCAGACAACTCTGAGTATATACAGTGTCATTCCTGAGTGATGGCAAAGGCAAGCTTGGCAGAAACATTGCTAATCAGAGGAGAAACAGTACTAATGGTAATTGCCATCAACTAAGAGCTTGGCTCAGGCTTCTGTTTTTTAGTTGTCTAATAATCATTAAGATGAACGCCTCAACTATTTTGAGTGGGATTCAGAATTTAGATATGTGACATTTATTGTGCATGAGTATTCCCAGAAAAATGCTTAACCTACTCCTACAACTTATCAAAATGAAATCAGGATGGAGTATATTTTTAAAACTTTAAATCATCACTGATTAATCCATTTGAATTATTTGACTGGGAAAATAGGCCTGAAGGGGAAAAATCATCAAATTAATTTATTTAGCTATTTTAAGGACCTTTGCCAAAAACTATGACAAGATCTATTTAAAAATGTTCTATCTATTTTGAATTATGAAACATTCCATATATTTTAAAAGGTCAGAACATGAGATAGCAGATCCCCGAATACTGACCACCCAGATTTAACAGATGTTAGCATTTTATTGAATTTAGATTCGGATACTATTTTTAAATATTAAAATATATTGTTCATGGAGATAAGGTTCCAACCAGTTCCCTTTTTCTTGCTTCCTAAATTGTAGAAAAAAATATATGAACAGATACCACAAACAATAAATTTCTAAAAATACTTCAGTAAATTGAAAGCATAATTTGGTATGATGCTGTCATTTCTTACCTCAATCCACGCTGTTATTTCCATTGAGATTATTTTAATAGGTAAATTCCACAAATTTTGATGGCATTATTATTGTCAATGTGGTAAAATAGTTGAATGCATATTTCCTGCAAACACTAAATTATTTTTCACTCAGTAATTTTAAAACTATATTAAATTATATTCTTTCTCCAGAATTACTACCAGTAACTCTTGATCAGTCACATTCTATATCAGTTTACTCTCAATTTTCCACTTCTTTGCATTATTTAAAAACTAATTGTTTTGGGGGGAGGGGGACCAGAGCTACACCATAGGCATTTGCCTCACATGTGGTCAACCTGGGTTTGACCCCAGCATCCTAGGTGATCCCTCTAAACCTGCCAGGAGTGATTACTGAGCACAGAGCTGGACAGTATTAACCTCTGGATATTGATGGGTACTCCCCAAAAGAAACCTAGATATTTTATTTCTATGCTATATCTTTTTCTTTTATAATCTATTTTCACTCTCTTGTTTGAGCCATGGTAATAATAATTTAAATTCTTTTTCATGTTTAAGTCATTTTGTTATTGAAATATTTTATCAATTTATGTTACTTTACAAATATTTGGGGATTTGCCAGTATCTTTCTGTTATGATATATAGTTTAATCTGAACTATTTTTATGACTTGAATAAATTTTTGGATTGGGGAAATCAACCCCCCCCTTTTTTTTTTTTTTTTTTTGGTTTTTGGGCCACAAAGCGGTGCTCAGAAGTTACTGCCAACTCTGAGCTCAGAAATCATTCCTGGCAGGCTTGGGCAACTATAAGATGCCAGGGATCGAACCCTGATCTGTCCCAGGTTGAACATGTGCAAATAAAAACCCTACCATTGTGCTATCATTCCTGATTCAGCATTTAATGGTCGTTCAAGAAAGTTCCAGGAATCAAATCAAAATTGACTGCATTCAAGGGAAATACCTAACCACTAGTACTATCACTATTGTTTCAAGACTTGAATAATTTAATATTTATTTACATTTGTTTTATGAGGAAAAATATCGTTTATAAAGGAAAATATCTTATATACCCTGTAATAAATATCTGCTTTGGAGTTTTCTTTGGACATCCAGGGTGAAGAGTTTTCATTACTCAGAACATTATAACCTTTATTAAATTTATATATTATTCTATTGTGGGTAGAAACATTGAAATTATGAATTTAAATACATGCCATTCTATTATTTTTCACTTTATGAAGTTTGAAGCCCTTTTATTAGGATACTTAAGAGATTATTATGTCCTCTCAATTATGTCATTTTTCACTATAAAATGTCCTTTATACTCCAGAAATATTTTTTGTTGTGAAATTTTCTTTGTCTGATATAATTGAGCTATTATGTTTCTGATTTAATGTTAACAGAAGCATCCACAATGGATAAAAAAAAACCTGAAGATAGATGAACACATACATTAGAAAATGCTAATGAACTTATTATTAGAGGTTGTCAAATCAAAACTAATAACTATGAACCCTCATATTTGTGATAATTATCATATTACATATGTATAAATATATAGCATATAATAAAATATAATACAAATATAATAATACATTATATATTATGTACAACAGCAACAAAAATGGTTCAGAAACATGTGTTAGCAAAACTGATGAAAATATTTGGGAATGGGCCCGGAGAGATAGCACAGCAGCATTTGCCTTGCAAGCAGCCTATCCAGGACCAAAGGTGGTTGGTTCAAATCCCGGTGTCCCATATGGTCCCCTGTGCCTGCCAGGAGCTATTTCTGAGCAGACAGCCAGGAGTAACCCCTGAGCACTGCCGGTGTGGCCCAAAAACCAAAACCAAAACAAAACAAACAAAAAAAAAAAGAAAATATTTGGGTAATGGTAACACACATTCATTGTTGGTACAAATGTAAACTTGTTAGCTTTTGTGATAGCTAGTATAAATGTTTTTTATGCTATCACATAAAGCTATCATATAGTCCAAAACTTGTACTTTTAGTATTTATATAAATAATAGAAAATATGGGACTAATGACCTCAGTCTAGCAAACAAGTATTTGCCAGTGTGATCCCTAGTGCACCATATATGGTCCCCCAGAGCTAACCTGGAGTGGACTCCTGAGCACAGAGCTAGAAGTAAACCCTGAGTATCACAGGGTATAGTCCAAAGTAAAACAAAAAATACAAAGCCAATAATTCAAAGAAATATATGTAGCCTAATATTCATTGTACTATTATTTATAGAAACAACCAAAATATTTATCTAGAGATTATTATAAAGACAATGTGATTTATGTATGTGTTCATGTGTATTTGCAATGTTATTAACCAGCAATAAAAAATTAAATGTTGCCATTTATATTTAAAAAGACATTGAAAGTTATAGTATATTTACAAAACAAGTGATATTTAAAAAATAGTATGGCTTCATTCAGCTGTGATAAATGGGAATTATAATAAAGAAACTCAATTAAAAACTTTTAAAATATAAAACTAGATTAGTCGGGCTCAAGATAGCATGGAAGTATGGCATTCGCCTTGCAAGCAAAAAGTGGTTCCAATCCCAGCATTCCATATGGTACCCCAAGCCTGCCAGGAGCAATTTCTGAGCATAGAGAGAGGATAAACCCCTGAGCACTGCCAGGAGTGACCCCCCCCCCCCAAAAAAACCCTCAAAAATAAAAAAAAAAAAAAAAAAAAAACAAGACTAGTGACCATACCAAGAAAAGTAAATTGAGTAGATCCTATAAGTTATGAGGGCAGAGAAATAATAACTTGAACAAGATGCTTGTCTTGCATGTGGTCAACCTGTATTCGGTTTTTGACATAAAGTCAAGAGTAAGACCTGTGCACAACAGAGTGTGAATCAAAAGCAAAGAAACAAAATAAAGCTAACATGAATGGGAAATGATAAAAGTTGATGTTAGTGCTTAACTTTATGAATTATAACATATATTATCTATAACGATGCATAACCAAAAGTTAGATATTCTTACAATACAATATGACTTAATAAATGTATTTAAATTATATAAAAGTTAAAATAATTAAGGTTGCTGTACTATATGGTCTCTATTTTTTATTAAAACACCTTGATTACAGACATGAATATGGTTGGGTTTCAGTCATGTAAGGAACATCCCCCATCACCAGTGCAACACTCCCAACACCAGTGTCCCAAGTCTCCCTCCTCCCCACCACAACCCTGCCTGTACTCTAGACAGGCTTTCTATTTCCCTCATATATTTTCATTGTTAGGAGGGTTCACAATGTAGTTATTTCTCTAACTAAACTCATCACTCTTTGTGGTGAGCTTCATGAGGTGAGCTGTAACTTCCAGCCCTCCTCTCTTTTGTCTCTGAAAATTATTATTGCAGGACTGTCTTTCATTTTTCTAAAAACCCATAGATGAGTGAGACCATTCTGCATCTTTCTCTCTCTCTCTCTGACTTATTTCACTCAGCATAATAGAGTCCATGTAATCCATGTATAGGAAAATTTCATGACTTCATCTCTCCTGACAGCTGCATAATATTCCATTGTGTATATGCACCACAGTTTCTTTAGCCATTCATCTGTTGAAGGGCATCTTGATTGTTTCCAGAGTCTTGCTATGGTAAATAGTGCTGCAATGAATATAGGTGTAAGGAAGGGGGTCTTGTATTGTATTTTTGTGTTCCTAGGGTATATTACTAGGAGTGGTATAGCTGGATTGTATGGGAGCTCGATTTCCAGTTTCTGGAGGAATCTCCATATAGTTTTCCATTAAGGTTGAACTACACGGCATTCCCACCAGCAGTGGATAAGAGTTCCTTTCTCTCACATCCCCGCCAACACTGTTTGTTCTCATTCTTTGTGTTGTGTGCCATTCTCTGTGGTGTGAGGTGGTACCTCATAATTCTTTTGATTTGCATCTCCCTGATGATTAGTGATGTGGAGCATGTTTTCATGTGTCTTTTGGCCATTTGTATTTCTTCCTTGTCAAAGTTTCTTTCCATTTCGTCTCCCCATTTTTTGATGGAATTAGATGTTTTTTCTTGTAAAGTTCTGTCAGCGCCTTGTGTATTTTGGAGATTAGCCCCTGATGGTATTGGGTGAATAGTTTCTCCCACTCAGTGGGTGACTCTTGTATCCTGGGTGCTATTTACTTTGAGGTGCAGAAGCTTCTCAGCTTATTATATTCCCATCTGTTAATATCTGCTTTCACCTGCTTGGAGAGTGCATTTTTCTCCTTGAATATGCCTGTAGTCTCAATGTCCAGGAGTGTTTGGCTTACATGTTGTTCTGTGTATTATATGGTTTCAGGTCTGATATCAATGTCTTTCATCCATTTGGATTTTATCTTCGTACATGATGTTAGCTGGGGGTCTAAGTGCAATTTTTTGCAATAGGCTAGCCAGTTGTGCCAACACCACTTGTTTAAGAGGCTTTCTTTGCTCCATTTAGGATTTCTTGCTCCTTTATCAAAAATTAGGTGACTGTATGTCTGGGGAACATTTTCTGAGTATTCAAGCCTATGCCACTGATCTGAGGGCCTGTCCATGTTCCAATACCATGCTGTTTTGATAACTATTGCTTTGTAGTAATGTTTAAAATTGGGGAAAGTAATTCCTCCCATGTTCTTTTTCCCAATGATTGGTTTCGCCATTCTAGGGTGTTTATTGTTCCAAATAAATTTCAAATGTGCCTGATCCACTTCTTTGAAGAATGTCGTGGGGATCTTTAGAGGGATCACATTAAATCTGTATAATGTCTTGGGTAGTATTGCCATTTTGATTATGTTAATCCTGCCAATCCATGAGCAGGGTATATGTTTCCATTTCCAAGTATCCTCTTATTTCCTGCAGCAGAGTTTTAAAGTTTTTATTGTATAGGTCCTCACATTTTTAGTCAAGTTGATTCCAAGATATTTCAGTTTGTGTGGCACTATTGTGAATGGGGTTGTTTTCTTAATGCCCATTTCTTCCTTATTAATATTGGTGTATAGGAAGGCCATTGATATTTGTGTGTTAATTTTGTATCCTGCCACCTTGCTATATGAGTCTATTGTTTCTAGAAGTTTTTTGGTAGAGTCTTTAGGGTTTTCTAAGTAGAGTATCATGTCATCTGCAAAAAAGCGAGAGCTTGACATCTTCCTTTCCTATCTAGATTCCCTTGATATCTTTTTCATGCCTAATCACTATAGCAAGTTATTCCAGTGCTATGTTGAATAGGAGTGGTGAGAGAGGACAGCCTTCTCTTGTGCCAGAATTTAGAGAGAAGTCTTTTAGTTTTTCTCCATTGTGGATAATATTTGCCACAGGCTTGTGGAAAATGGCCTTAACTATATTGAGAAAGGTTCCTTCCATTCCCATCTAACTGAGAGTTTTGATCAAGAATGGGTGTTGAACCTTATCAAATGCTTTCTCTGCATCTATTCATATGATCATGTGGTTTTTATTTTTCTTGTTGTTGATGTTGTGTATTATGTTGATAGATTTACGAATGTTAAACCATCCTTGCATTCCTGGGATGAAACCTACTTGATCGTAGTGGATGATCTTTTTTTTTTTTTTTTTTTTTTTTTTTTT
>PVKC010026289.1:0-16180 GCA_004027635.1 Crocidura indochinensis | reverse complement strand
GGTAAACTTCATATTGTGGGCCATTCCTTCCACCCCAGCCCTCATCTTTATTGTCTATGGGTATTATTACAATAATGTCTTTTATTTATTTTTTAAGTCATAGATGGGGTCAGAGTGGTGGCACAAGTGTTAGGGCATCTGCCTTGCCCATGCTAGCCTAGGACAGACCGTGATTCAATCTCCCAGCATCCCATATGATCCCCCACGTCAGGAGCGATTTCTGAGCACATGGCCAGGAGTAACCTCTGAGTGTCACTGGGTATGGCCCAAAAACAAACAAAACAAAACAAAAAACCATAGATGAGTGATACTATTCTGTGTCTATCTCTCTCCTTCAGATTTATTTCACTCAGCATAATAGATTCCATGTACATCCATGTATAGGAAAATTTCATGACTTCATCTCTCCTGATGTTTGCAGTGTATTCCATTTTGTATATGTACCACAGTTTCTTTAGCCATTCATGTGTTGAGGGGCATCTTGGTTGTCTCCAAAGTCTGGCTATTGTAAATAGTGCTACAATGAATAGAGGTGTGCAGAAGACATCTTTGCATTGTGTTTTTGTGTTCCTAGGGTATATTCTTAGGAGTCATATAGCTGAATCATATGGTTGTTTAATTTCCAAGGTTTTTTTTTAGGAATATCCATATTGTTTTCCATAAAGGCTGGACTAGAGGGCATTCCCATGAGCAGTGACTAAGAGTTCCTTTCTCTTCACATCCCCGCCAGCACTGATTATTCCTGTTCTTTGTGACAAGTACCAGTCTCTGTGTCATGAGATGGTACCTCATTATTGTTTTGATTTGCATCTCCCTGATGATTAGTGATGTAGAGCATTTTTTCATGTGTTGTTTGGCGATCTGTATTTCTTGAGAAAATGTTGTTCATTTCTTCTCCCCATTTTTGATGAGTTAAATGTTTTTTTTCTTGTTAAGTTCTGTCAGTACCTTGCATCACTTTCCCAATTTTAAATTGTATTACAAAGCAATAGTCATTAAAACAGCATGGTATTGGAATAAAGTAAGACCCTCAGATCAATGCAATAGACTTGAGTACTCAAAGAATATTCCCCATACAATCAAGTAATCTTTGATAAAGAGGCAAAAAATGCAAAATGGAGCATGGAAAGCCTCTTCAAGAATTGGTGCTGGCTGGGGCCAAAGTGGTGGCGCATGTGATAAGGCATCTGCCTTGCATATGTTAGCCTACAATGGACTGCAGTTTAATCCCCCAGCATCCCATATGGTTCCCCAAGCCAGGAGTGATTCCTGAGCGCATTGCCAGGAGTAACCCCTGAGCATCACCAGGTGTGAAAAAAAAAAAAAAAAGATGTTGAGACAACTGGTCAGTCATATGCAAAAAAGTAAACACAGACCTCCATCTGACATCATGCACAAAGATCAAATCCAAATGGATTAAAGATCTTGATATCAGACCCAAAACCATAAGGTATATAGAACAACATGTAGATAAAACACTCCATGACATTGAGACTAAAGGCATCTTCAAGGAGGAAACATCACTCTCCAAACAAATGGAATAAGAAATAAACAGATGGGACGATATCAAACTGAGATGCTTCTGTACCTCAAAAGAAATAGTGACTAGGATACAAAGGCCACCCACAGAATAGTAGAAATTATTCACTCAATATCCATCAAATAAGGGGCTAAAATCTAAGATTTTAGTGATCAAATTTTTGATCACTAAAATCTAAATAACACAGACACTAAGTTACTCAAAACTTAAAAATTTTTACCTCTACAGTAAATTTGAGTAGGATCAGGTGTGACTCTTCCCTATTACAATTAAAACTAATGTGTAAAATGAGGTATGCTTTATTCACTTAAAAAAACTGTAAACATATAAATGCCACATTCTCCAGAATAGGGTAATGCACAAGAGCACATATTCTTTATTTCCAGATTGGTTTGTAGAGAAATTCACTTATGTTCATTAGGAAACCTTTTCCATGAAAAGAATAGTGAAAGTCTAGGTTTTCAGTTGAAACCTCTTGTGGTCTGTTTATCTCTGTACATTTTGATGCGCACAAAAACATTTTTATAGATTTATTTCTATCTTTATAAACACATTTTACTCCATAAACCCACATGATTTAAATTATTGTAGAATTTAAGAATCTTTATTTTCCACAATATATGAGTTAAGTACTGCAAATTCTTGTCTCTTCTTCACCAAAACCTCTCACACAGCAATAAAAGTCTGTATCAGCATTACTGTGTGCTACATAAAATCTCCTTTCCCTAAAAATAAATGCACAAGGGGAGAAATTCCTCTCAATGATAAGCAAACAGCAATTATTATTCCCTGTTATTAAAATGCTTGCAGTTAATTGCACAGATAGCAGAAGAGAGATTACCTTAAAAGGCTGGAGAGTTAGTCAGAGTTTTGAACCTTTTAGTTTAATTTAGGGCAGAGTTTACAGAGAGATTCAATAAATATTTGTGAGGAACCATTAACATGGAATAAACAATTCAGTGTGTCAAGGGAAAATATATTTAAGTAATTATAAAAGCTTCTTCCTTGATGAATGCTAAAAACAAATCATTTTGAAAGAAAAATTGCCAAAATAAGTTCACAAAAAGAAATTACCAGCCACATTTACTAAGCTTTCTTTATTGTATACAATAAAGAACTGTATTTATAAGAAACTCATGTTGTCCAACAACCTGCTCCCCAATCACCCTGCTCTGTTCACTTGGGAATAATTTCACAATGGAGATAATCACTTTCTTGATTTTTTTTCCTAGTTTGTTACAACAGAACTGGGATTTTGCTGTTTGCCCCACGTGCTGATATTGGGCTCCTTGCCAAGCTTTGATAGCTGACATTCATTGATAGGGTGGAGAAGGAAGAACCAAATAACTGAGGAAGTTCTGAAATTTCTACTTCCAAATGACAGATAAAGCTAGTCAGTGAACAGGAACTATCTTGGAAGGTTTCCTGCCTCAATTAAAATCCAACTTTGATGAAATATTTTGCTTAAAGAGAAAAGTGGGGTCTCTCGAGTGAAAACTGTTTAGAACAGCTGTGACAGGGAAGCAGGTGGTTTGTCTTCCCTGAGGGGTTCAGAAATATTAATATTTAAACCGCTCAAATTTCACTCAAGTTTAGAGCAGCTTCCTAACGCCTGCAGGAAGACAGAACAAGAAAATCGCAAGCCACAAAGCCGGGAATACCTTCTAATTTGGTTAAAACAGGATCTGGTTGTCTGAATCCATGTCTCAGCTCCACTTCTTTACTGTTAGTTTACAAAGGTGCTGCGTTAGGATTTCAAAGCTGACTCCTTCTACACATTGCAAAGACATAACATGTCATCAGAGCATAGGGTTTTGCCAGAGCTGTGATTTGTTTGTCTAGACTCTGGTCATTGAACTCTGTTTATTACTAAACATCGTGTGAAATGGGCAGCAAATCAAAGGGGCTTCTGAAAACCTGCATGGCCTGTCTTTCCTGAGGATGGCAGGACCGCACGTGGACATACTGTCTGTTTCCGCAGCTCTCTGAGGGCTTACCTTTCCCAGGACCCTGCAGGCTGGCCAGGATAATAACCTTTCATCTTTTTCTGACCCTGGACATGACCCCAGGTTCATTTGCAACTTTCAGGGCCCTTCACCATCATTGTTAGAAGAGACAGCCTTTAAGAACTTTATTCTGGGCTCCTGCAAAGAGAGGTCATGGGCATTGACTAATGATTAACATTTGAAAATGAAACAGCACAGGAAAATGCTCCTACTCACAGCAGAAGAACCTGCTAAAATAGCAAAGTACCACATACACACACACATACACACACACACACACACACACACACACACACACACAGACAAAATGCATGTAAGTAATATCTTCTTTTCAAGATGCAAAGGTGGCATTTAAAAGAACTCTAAAGGTGGGGCCAGAGAGATAGCACAGCGTTGTTTGCCTTGCAAGCAGCTGATGCAGGACCTAAGATCCTGGCATCCCATATGGTCCTCCATGCCTGCCAAGACCTATTTCTGAGCAGATAGCCAGGAGTAACCTCTGAGCACTACCGGGTGTGGCCCAAAAACCAAATTAAAAAAAAAAAAAAAAGAAAGAAAAGAACTTTAAAGGTTTTAGAAAGACTCAAATTAACAGATCATATCATCATTTTTTTTTTTGTGGTTTTTGGGTCACACCCGGCAGTGCTCAGGGGTTACTCCTGGCTCCATGCTCAGAAATTGCTCCTGGCAGGCACGGGGGACCATATGGGGCACCGGGATTCAAACCGATGACCTTTTGCATGAAAGGCAAACGCCTTACCTCCATGCTATCTCCCGGGCCCCCATATCATCATTTTTATAGAAAAATCTCTGGCTTAATTTTAACAAGTGTTTAATTCTTTTAAAGATTTTTTTCACTAAAACACTTAATGTTTTCTTTTAAAAATCAAGGTACAGCAGGTAGGATATTTGCCTTGCACTTGGTCAACCATGGTTCAGTCACTAGCATTCCATATTGTCTCTGCAATTCCATCAGGAACAATTTTTGATGGCAGAGCTAGGAGTAACCCATAGACATCACCAGAAATAAAAATAAATAAATAAATAAATAAATAAAAATTTAATTTATTTTTAAAAAAGTAGTTCTAATACCTAATTGTCTTATGCAATTTTTTTTTTGGTTTTTGGATCACACATACAATTCTTCTGTGCTACATTTTTGTGTCAGTTCTTATGTTAAAGATTCTGCTAACTCCAAAGCCTGTGGTTTCATTATCTGAAAATGCCTAGGTCCCAAATTCATGCAAACTTTATACAGTAGCCATATGGGGGCAAGTTTTCTAATCTAAGGTGAACTTCCTCTGCTTATACTTCAAAGCACACATTAAAGGGATTTAAACAAGGTAAAATAGCACCTTCTATAAAGGTTTAACTTCTATGAAGGTTTAACTTTTGTTCTATGACTTTTAGTGATTTTTTTTCTCTTTTTTTCCTGATTCTGTGCTCATAGGTCACTTTTGGTATACAGTGTGACAGGTAGTGCCAGGATTCAAACCCCAGAAAAATGGAGGCCCATATAACTAAAAGGGATCAACCATCTCCACAAGCCTGGAGGTATTTTGAGTACTTGTAGTTTCCAGAGAAATTCCAATAAAAGTGGGGAAAGGTGATTAGTTGATTCTCAGGCTTATCCTGAGCCAGGCCATTGAGATCACTTCTAAAACCCCCAGTGACAGAGGGTCCAGTGAATTTGTTCCAACTGATCTGACGATGGTACCATAATGTACCCAAGCTGATTCACAGAGGCCTATAGTTCATCCCTAGGAGAAAACGGAGAATGGGGTTAGTTGTTGAATATATTATCAACTTTGTTATGGAAATTTTAAGTTTTTCTAAATTAAGATAAATTATAATGAATGCAGGGGCTGGTGAGGTGGCGCTAGAGGTAAAGTGTCTGCCTTGCAAGCGCTAGCCAAGGAAGGACCGCGGTTCCATCCCCCGGCATCCCATATGGTCCCCCCAAGCCAGGGGCAATTTCTGAGCACTTAGCCAGGAGTGACCCCTGAGCATCAAATGGGTGTGGTCGAAAAAATTATAATGAATGTATTATTTGTGTCTTAGAATAAGATTCCACTTAACCAGCTCATTAAGTACACTACTGTGGTACACTGTAGGGTCTCTACTTATGCTTTTATCCTCCCTTGCCCTTCTTTTGCTTGTTTTTTGAGGGGTGGCACTCAGTGATGATCAGGGATTACTCCTGGCTCTGTGCTCAGAAATTACTCCTGGATAGTTCAAGGAACATATAAGATACTGGGGATAGAAACGTTGTCAGCCACATGTAAGGCAAGAGCTCTACCCACTGTACTATTGCTCCATACCCCCTTGCCCTTCTTTGATCACACCAGGTAGGTACTTCTCACACAGTAATCCTGCTTATGTTAACCTGGATAAATTCAATAAAAAATTTAAAACTCTTAAGCAAAGCAAAACAAAATAGATATTTATTTTTATCCAACAAAACTCAACAGGGACTTGAAAGCAGTAAGTTACTTACCTTGTATATGGTCAAAGTTGGTTGATATGGCGACCCTCTCCTTCACACAGTCCACCCCTATCCCCACCTGGGATGATCTCTGAGCACAGTCAGAAAAGAGTGAGCCAGAAGAAATGCTATGTATGACCCAAAACCCAAATTTCTTACAACAGATCATTTTCTTTTAATGTTGAAGGAATATCAGATGAAAGTAGAAAGAATAGATGAGAAATGGTCTTTCCCACCAGATTTGGGTATTGATACTTCATACTCTTTAATAAAATCTTTACACAGAAGGTACTAAGTTAGAGTTTAACTCTCAAGTTAACTATAGGTCCTCTTGTCTTTCAAGTAGTACAAACACAAAGAGCTTTAGAGACTTTTTAACTGAAAAGAAAAAAAATACTATCTAAAAATCACTTTTTCCACTAATATGGGCCACTCTAAGATAGGACTCAAAAATCTTCATTTGAAGAGCCATTCATAAGAGGAGTACAGGAAACTCTCAGCATCCAGAGAAATGTTAATTTTGACAGTCACGGAATGTGACTAGATTAAGAGGTTCTCTTTAGGACTTTAAGGCTTTATTTGAGTACTTGAATCATTTCCTAAAAGTAGGAAAGTAGATTCTTTGCTATATCAGGTCTCTGTTTCAGTATCAGGTCCTCAACAAACTGCTTAGACCTCTTCTCTCACAATGAAGAACACAATAGAAATTCCAGGAGCATTCATGACAACAATCTAGTTGGAAGAGTCATAATAGTTTTGCCAAGGCACCCAGCAGAGAGACATTCACCTCTTCAGGGCAGACACAGGAAGTGAATGAGCCTGTGAACTCTGTATCTGAATGCATTGTTTAGATAGAACCAAAGACTTAACTTTGTTAAGAGGGAAAAGTACTTTTGATAAACGAGGACAGTGATCACATGAAGTTAAAGGGTTCTAAATAATTTTTCTTTATACTTTTTTTAACCTCCATTTCTACACAATGAAAAATAGTTACATTTAAAAAAGAAAGAAAAATAAAAATATTTTTTCTTTTATTTTTGTGGTGCCAGAAATCCCAAGTGCTCTGCTGAGTTACCGTCTCTCCAATAAAAGCCAAAAAAAATTATTCCCGTTCATTTAATTAATTTTATTTGTTTCAGAAAGGTAGACCATACCTAGTGATGCTCAGGGCTTACTCCAAACTCTGGCTCAGGGGTCATGCCTCACAGTACTTGGGGAAATTAAGTACAGGAATCAAACCATGCTTGGTTGTGTGTAAGCAAGAACATACCTCAACCTCTATCTCTCTGACTCAATCTACATTTTTGTTTGTTGCCAGCTTATTTTAATTAAACACCTGAAAACAACTGAGTATCCCAGAGAGATGAACAGGTAAAGAAACCATGACGTATGTACAGAATGGAGTACTCAGCTATCAGAAAAAAAGAAATAGTGCAATTTGCCTCTAAGTGGACATAACTGGAGGGGCTCATGCTGAGTGAAGTCAGCCAGAGGAGGAGGAACAGATACAGAAGGATCTATCATATGAAGTATATGAGGAAACACAGTGAGGGAATAACAAATAGCAAAGGCAACAGAATTGAAAACTGGAAAGTTGGTCTCCAGAACTAAGCTTAGAGAACCTTGGCGAGAGGGTGGGGGGTGGGGGAGGAGAGTGGTAAAGGGAAAACAGGTTCCTGAGGCATTGGCAGAGGAAAGTAGACAACTTTGTAAGAGGTGTGGTATCAGGTTGGAACAATAATATAGCAGATAGGGTATTTGCCTTGCACATGCAGACCAGGGTTTGGTCCTTGGCATCCCATATAGTCCCCTGAGTCCATTGGGAGTAGTTCCTGAGTGCAGAGCCAGAAATAACTTCTGAGCAGTGCCAAAAAATAAAACCAAAAATGAAAAAGAAGGTGGTGTTGGAACAGTGTATGCATGAAGAGCTATCATAAGTAGTATTATAAACCAAGGAGCTATAAATAAAAGTAAAATCTTAGAAAAGAGACAATGGATACCATGGTAGCAGCCAAGGCTAGGAGTAGCTTTTTCTTTTCCTCAATGTGAATAAAAGACATTTGCTTTTAAACACCAACCCCTACCCCGTCAAGTCCCTTAACCCCCAAGTTTTTGCCCTCTCTCCCCTGTTTCTTAGCTTTTGGCAAACCCACCAACTGTGCTCCTGTTTGCTTCATATTTCTGAGAGCAACTCTGTTCAAGGAATGCGTTTAGAGTCCTTTGCATCTGCCCTTGCCCAAGCAGGTCCCTCCATCTCTACCCATCACCAGGACTTCTATTCACACCCCTGATATTTTTCTGAAAATTCTGCCTACAGAAGACATGAAGACACTAACATCTTGAGAAGCAGCTATTTTATTAATGTTCTGGCATAAGGAATATCTGAAAGAGCTGACCTCAATAAATAAAAGCTTTGCCACACTTCATTGATCAGATTGAGGGCCTACCTGATTGGGAATCCCACGTGCGGTGTGGGAAAGGCTGATGGTCTCTCTTCCCTGCAGCTGTCAGCTGAAATGACCTCAGCATGAAGAGATGTTTTAATTCACTTTCAGAATCCCTATAACCTCTTTTTTACCAGCACAACTCCACAACTTTTCCACATGTCCTAGAATGTCCTCCTGGCTGCGAGGAACACTATTCTTCTTCAGTGCTCCTTACCATGTATTATCAGAGCCTGCTGCAGCCTGGACAAATCTGAATCAGAATCAGCTCTTCGCTCTCACCACATTAGCCAAACTTACCAATAAAAGTGCTGGAGCAATGAGAGATGAAATATTCATCTTTGGGGCCAGAGAGATAGCATGGAGGTAAGACGTTTGTCTTGCATGTAGAAGGACAGTGGTTTAAATCCCGGCATCCCATATGGTCACCTGAGCCTGCCAAGAGCGATTTCTGAGTGTAGAGCCAGGAGTGACCCCTGAGCACTGCCGGGTGTGACTCCAAAACCAAAAAATATATATACTCATCTTTATTCTCAGAAGGGGGTTGACCTTACAGATCAGGAGGGAAAGAAAGGCACAGAGTGCTATTTCCCCATTTAACTAGTCACTGGAATGGAGAATCATTACAAAAACTAGTACAGAAAAAAAAACTCAAGGACCCCTTTTCAAAAACAATTAAGAGTTTCAAGAGACCCACAGCAAAACACAAAGCAAGGGCAGAACTGTTATGAGAACTTGGGCACACACATATGAAACAGATTTTGCTGACCACCAGTAATAAAATCCTTGGCTTCATGTCCCAAGAAGAAGTCAACAGTGTCAGTGAGAGTAAAGAAATGAAATAAATTTGGGCCTGAGAGATAGAATGGAGGTAGGGTGTTTGCCTTGCATGCCAAAGGACGGTGGTTTGAATCCCAGCATCCCATATGGTTCCCTGAGCCTCCCAGGAGCGATTTCTGAGCATAGAGCCAGGAGTAGCCCCTGAGTGCTGCTGGGTGTTACCCAAAAACCAAAAAAAAAAAAAAAAAAAAAAAAAAAAAAAAAAAAAAAAAAAAAAAAAAAAAAAAAAAGAAATGAAATAAACAGATAACTTGAAAGCTATCAAGAGGCACAAGGCAAGGCTTGAAATTCTAAATCAGACTCATATTTGTGAACACCACAAAGTGTCTTTTAAAACAGTTGAATAAATGGAGTTTTAATAGTGGCCAGCCTCACTGTGAATGACTTGAATAGGCAACTCCTATTTCTGTAAGAGAAGAGCATGTTAAATGTATTCTCAACCCAATTGAAGAGAGAAGTTTCCATTATGATATAATGGGGTAGAATTCAAATCAATTTGGTTAAAAAAAATAGAAGCATAATTATCTCGCAGTTTGGTGATGCCAAACATATATTCATGTTCAGAGAAAAGTTAGTTATAAAATGAATAGAATTTTCCTTTTCCTAGGCAGCCAAAGAGCACCAAGAGCTTTCAATTTCCTGGTCACTCCAGTCAACTCTACCATATTCCTACCTGATGGATTCTCCTCCCCTGTCAATCTTCCAGGGTGCCCATATTCCCATAGTCCCTTCCAGATCTTGGCAGGGATCCCAACAAGTAAATTTATGTGTCTCATTTAAAACCAAGTTTTTTCTTTCACTACTCAAAATGTACTTGGAATTGAAATTTTAACAATGTCCAAGATTCAAGATCTCTCCAAATGGATTCCTCCCTCCCTAATCAACTGTAAAGGGGGGGTGGGGAGTCCAGACCCCAACTTCATTGCCTGCCAAGACCAGAAACTGCTTTGCAATGTAAATCACTCTTTTTTAAGAGAAATGAGAAAACATCAAAATTCTAAAACTGGCACCAAAAAAGTCCTGCTGAGGTGAATGAATGGTCTGTGGAGCTATAAAAACATACTCAGGCCTTGTAGGAACATGTCCTTGGCTTTGAAACATATAAGCCACATCGTTATTGATGGTCTGGTATATATATACTGCAAGGTCCTACCAACTCACACATGTAATCCACATACACCCACAGTTCCTCCTCTGGGGGCCTAAGCAAACACATAAAATTCCTAGGGCTTGTAGTTGGAATAGGGCCTTCTTTATTCTAAATAGCTATTTCATATGGGAAAAAAAATCAGAAAGCAAATAATTTATCAACAACCTACTATGTGCTAAAATTCTATATTATGTGTTTCCTTAAAAAATTTCATCCTTAGTTGCTATGTTCAAATCAGGCCAGCTGCATAAACTCACTCTTTTCTCTAAAAAGATGTAAACCAAGGGGCCGGAGCAAGTGCAGAGGTAGGGCATTTGCCTTGCACATGGTTGACTCAGGACAAACCTTGGTTTGATCCCCAGTGTCCCATATAGTCCCCCAATTCAGGAGCAATTTCTGAGTGTATAGCCAGCAGTAACCCTGAGCATCACCAGTGTGGCCAAAAAACCAAAAGCAAACAAACAAACAAAACAACAACAACAAAAAACTATGTAAACCAAGTTGTGAAAGATCACAGGTATACCAGCCCACGTAGCAGAAAGCTGGCCAGCTTGGGAGGAGAGGACAGAGCAAGCCCCATGACCCTGCCAAAATCATGCCTGCTGCTCTATTACATAGAATTATCATGTTCTGGATGGTCCTGCCTTATCACCCCTCTACAATTCCTTTCAGGAAAACCAATCTGACCACACTTCAGATATGCCAGTATTTGAGTTAACATCACCAGGGCTTTTTGGAGTGAATGTGGACACTCTCCTCCTGTATCTTACTTCTTCCCAGAAATCTGACAGCTGAGAACATGCCCCTGAAAATCACAGTATCAGTAATAGTGTTTTGAATTTGTTTCATTTGTTTGATGCTGTCATCCCTATAGGAACACACCAATTTCATGGAATGGATAGCTAAAAACAAGAGCTTACTAAACATTCTACCATTCTGTTAATGACTTCATTGGAGGTATAATAATGTTCACAAATGTGCTTGCTACTATTCTTTTTCTTTTTAAAGAACACTTTCATTTTTAATTTTTTCTTTCTATCCTTTTTTTGGGGGGGAGGTCACACCCAGCAGTGCTCAGGGGTTACTCCTAGCTCTAAGCTCAGAAATCACTCCTGGCAGGCTCAGGGGTCCATATGGGATGCTGGGATTCAAACCACTGTCCTTCTGCTTGCAAGGCAAATGCCCTACCTCCATGCTACCTCTCAGGCCCCATCTATTCATTTCTTTAAAATAACTTTGCTCTCACTTATCCAGAAACAAAAATATTATGTTCAGCTATGTCAACTATGTGATGTTTTCTTTAAATAAAATTAAAAAAAATGTCTTCCCAAGGTAAGCCCTAGTTTAAAGTTGAATGATCTAGGACAGGAGAGAAAGCACAGTGAATACAGTTCTTGTGCTTGATTTGTAGGATACTGACCCAAGGTTTTTGTTCTTTTGTTGTTTGGGGATTACACCAAGCAGTGCTCAGGGTTTACTCTTGACTCTACTTTCAGGGATCACTCCTAACAGGACTTGGAAACGATATGTAATACCAGGGA
Source organism: Crocidura indochinensis (assembly GCA_004027635.1). Lineage (NCBI taxonomy): Eukaryota > Metazoa > Chordata > Mammalia > Eulipotyphla > Soricidae > Crocidura > Crocidura indochinensis. Next base: position 4,174 of record PVKC010026289.1, on the reverse strand, counting down.
TTAAATTCAGATCAGTGTGTACAAGCTGTCACCTCACCAGTTGTACTGTCTCTCTGGCCGAGAAGCTGACCTAAGTTTAATCTCTGGCACCCATACGATCTCCCAAGCACTATAAGAGTAGTCCCTGACGACAGAGTCAGAAGTACTACCCAAAAATCAATAAAATAAAATTAAAATTGAGTGACCCAGGGCCAGAGAGATGGAGAGATACTATAGCGTTAAGGTAATTAATTACGTTGCATGATGGCTTTTAGTTAGATTTCTGGCACCACATGTTATCTCCAAGAATCAACAGTGATGATCCATGAGCATAGAGTCAGAAGTAAGCCCTGGAGCAGCATTAGAGTGGAATGGAGTGGAACAACCTTGGAGTGGCTCAAAAGTTAATAAAAAAAAAAGTCACAACACTGTTCTGGGTTAGAGTGAAGATTCTCCATTAAATCCCCTAAGCCTTCTCTCTATGGCACTGCCACATAATTCCATCAGGGACAGGTTGTATAGCAGAGTTGTAGACACAAGTAACAGTCAGGCTAGACATGATGTTGGCAACCTAGAGCTTATCATTTTCCTTTCTGCTCCTTGGAATGAGATTAGCCCTAGAAACAGAATATCAGTCTAGAGACTGACTTTGGAACATTACAGTTAAACAGTTTGGATAGAGCAATCAGATATCTAGACTGGCAGGATGAGTTCACCTGGAGAAGGCCAGCAGCTGTGCAGTCTTTGAAAAGAAGGTATCTTAGGAATCCCAGGATAGCTCCCTGACAAAAAACCTGCTTTACAAACATGGGGTCCCAGGTTCAATTTCTAGTGATCCCTGTACATGCACCAAGCATTCCATTGAATTCTGGGTGCTAGGGAGTGTAGGAACTGGCTGGTATGTCATTACAATAATAATAGCAAAAAGGAACAGGAAATAAGCAAACCATCCCCTCATTCAATGCATTAAAAAAATAATGTCTCATCAAAAAAACAAGAACAACCACTGCTGGCAAGATGTGGGGAGAAAGGAATTCTCATTCACTGCTGGTGGGAATGCTGTCTAGTCCAGCCTTTTTGGAAAACAATATGAATATTCCTTATAAAACTGTACACTGAACTCCCAAACACAATACAATAATGCCCTCTGCTCTCCTATATTCATAGCAGCATGATTTGCAATATCCAGAATCTGGAAACAACCCAGATGCCCCAAAAGAGATGAGTGGTTAAAGAAACTGTGGTACATGTATACAATGGAATACTATGCAGCTGTTAGAAGAAATGAAGTCACAAGATTTGCTTATATATGAATGGATTTGGAGACTATTATGTTGCGTGAAATGAGTCAGAGGGAGAGATATAAGCACAGAATAGCCTCACTATATGAGTGAGAATAGTCTCACTTATATGTGGGACTTAATAAAATAAAATACAGTATAATAATAAAACTCAGAGAAAATAGAGATGAGGACTAGGACCAGCCCATGATAAAAAGCTTATCATAAAGTGATAAGTGCACTTAGAGAAATAACTACACTAACAGCTACGATGACAACTATATATAGAGAAATATATGCTTATTTGAAGACATGTTATGAACATGTTTATTTCCATTGTGCTTAAATAAAGAAATTATTAAAAAAATAAAGAGAGAGAGGAAGTGTCTGTCACTGTCACTGTTATTGTCGACACTCTGACTTCCTTATTAAATTAGTAATCTGGTGCAAGTGACTGAAACCTATGCTTCAGTGTCCAATGCCAAACTGTTATTTCATCAATCAAATGAGTTTATTCTGAAATAACAACAAAAGATAGTTTGTTTACTCCATGCTGTTTTCTTCCTACTGAGACTCACATGTTCCGCTTTCCCCTGGAGGCAAGGCCAGCAGCCCCTCTCAAGACAGCCATAGGAGGGTCTAAAGAAAGGGAGGCAGGTGGCACAGTTTTCCTCTCCTGCCAGAGTAGTGAAGTCTAAATGCTTCCTATGGAAGATGCAAAGAGAAATACATGGATCTTCTATGGCTTGAGCAGGACCTCTCCCTTTCTCCCCGGATCTCATTTCAATAGCATTTTGGGGTGGAGAAGGGAGTCCTCTGAGGTCACTCCAGGCTTGTGCTCTGGAGTCACAACCAGAAGTATTCAAGAAACTATGATTGCCCCCCTTCATCTAATAATGACTTATTATCAAAAAATATATAAGGTACTGTTAGAACTTCAGCAGAAACAATAATTCAATCTTTTTAAAAAATGAGAAGAGATAAACTGAGTCTTCCTCAAAGAAGTGCAAATGGCCAAAAGGCACATGAAAAAAAGCTCCACTCGGGTACCAGGAGATAGCATGGAGGTAAGGCGCTTGCCTTTCATGCAAAAGGTCATCGGTTCGAATCCCGGTGCCCCATATGGTTCCCCGTGCCTGCCAGGAGCAATTTCTGAGCATGGAGCCAGGAGTAACCCCTGAGCACTGCCGGGTGTGACCCAAAAACCAAAAAAAAAAAAGAAAGAAAGAAAAAAAGCTCCACATCACTTATCATCTGGGAGATGCAAATCAAGCAACAATAAAATATTATTGCACACCAGAAAGACTGACCCACATTAAAAAGAGCAAAAACAATCAGTGTTGGGGCAGGAGAGATAGCATGAAGGTAGGGTGTTTGCCCTGCATGCAGAAGGACAGTGGTTCAAATCCCAGCATCCCCTGTGGTCCCACGAGCCTGCCAGGAGCGATCTCTGGGCACAGAGCTAGGAGTAACCCTTGAGCACTGCTGGTGTGATCCAAAAACCAAAAAACAAAACAACAACAACAAAACAATCAGTGTTGGCATGGAGCAGGGAGAATGGGATTCTAATCCACTGCTGGTGGAATGTTAACTGGCCTAGCCTTTCTGAAAAACAATGTGGACATTCATTAAAAAAATTAGGATTTGGGCCCGGGAGATAGCATGGAGCTAAGGCGTTTGCCTTTCATGCAAAAGGTCATTGGTTAGAATCCCGGTGCCCCATATGGTCCCCCGTGCCTGCCAGGAGCAATTTCTGAGCATGGAGCCAGGAGTAACACCTGAGCACTGCCGGGTGTGACCCAAAAACAAAACAAAACAAAACAAAAAAATTAGGATTTGAACTTCCTTTTGATGCAGCAACTTCATTTCTTGGAATATATCCCAAGGCTCAAAAATAAAATGGAGAAAATATATTTGCATCCCTATGTTCCTTACAGTAGTAACTACAATAGCTAAAATATAGAAACAATCCAGTGATCAAGAATAGATGACTGGTGGGCCGTAGATATAGCATGGAGGTAGGGCGTTTGACTTGCATGGAGGATGGTGGTTCGAATCCCTGCATCTTATATGGTCCCTTGAACCTGCCAGGAGCGATTTCTGAGTGCAGAGCCAGGAGTGACCCCTAAGTGTTGCCAGGTGTCACCCCCCCACCCAAAAAAAAAGAATAGATGATTGGTTAAAGAAACTATGATACATATACACAATGGAATAACCTGGCCATAAGAAAAGATAAAGTCATGCAGTTTGCTGACACATTGAGGGACCTGGAGAGTATCATGCTGAGTGAAGTTAGTCTGTGAGAGATCAACACAGAATGATCTCTTTCATATGCAGGATATAAGGAGCATAATGACAGAATAACTCAAAAACAATGGAACGAAGAACATGAGAACTGGTATTCAATAGGAAATAAGCCCTTTGAGGAGTCTTAGAGGATAAATGGAGAAGAGGAAACGCCTATAGTGGAAGAAAGTGTTCCACCAGGAGGAAGAGGAGAAGATGGTTCTAAAAGGTGTTAATGTGTTATATATGAAACCCTCTCAGCAATGGTATTGTATAAAACTTCAACTTTATATATCATATATATAATATATATAGTACCATCAATAGAAGCAAACTGGTAAGTGGGAAGCAAATGGGAATGGGAATTGGATAACAGTGGAGGAAAGTGGACACTGATGAAAGGATTGGTGTTGAAAGATTGTGTGCCTGAAACCCAATCACAAATAACTTTGTAATTTTATGGTGACTAATTAAAAATTGTAATAAAATTAAGTTTAAAAATTAAAAAAATTATGAAGTGCCAGTAATGAAACTTTGCCTCCCACATGCTCTCCAATCCTTTGTGCTATTGCTCCAACTCTTTGTGTGTGTGTGTGTGTGTGTGTGTGTGTGTGTGTGTGTGTGTGTGT